>VXBN01014832.1:374275-396794 GCA_013397395.1 Sinosuthora webbiana | reverse complement strand
AAAAAAAAAAGAGTTTTAGAAAATCTGCCTAGTGGGAAATATCAATTTATTTAGGGAAGAAACTAAAAAGCCTGCAAAACAACAAGGAATTACACTTCTACAAAGACATTGATTACCTTTTTTTTTTTTTCCCAGTATATTTTACCCTTCTATAACTTTGGTATTTCAATCGCCTGTCAGTGTACTTCAATGCTATAACATGTATGAATTCACTAGTATTATATCAATCCAGCAGAACATAAAATCAAGCCTGATGCTCCTTCCAATATTAAGAAGCCATTTAATAACAGACAGTATGTCTGGTATACCACGCTTCTGCAGCAGAGCAGCTTTATTATGTACTGTTGCTTAACAACTGTTGCTTAACAACGAATGAGGGTAATCCTGACTCTTCCATCATGGAGCTCTCCAAACTAGAATCTGTGCTAACATCTACCTATCTGTAAGGATAGGTTTGGAAAGAAGGAAATTAAAATACGCGAGGATGGCACTGCAAATATTCCTACCCTCTGCCAATCTATTTGCATCTCACATATCTTGAACATTCTCACCTTTAAGTGCCTAACGCATGTGGGAGCTTTATGAAAGATAATAAATATGAATAACAGCCTGTAGCACTCCCCCCTCATGGCTCATTTCTAGCTACCACTATTCCTATCGCTTTTCTTTCTTACTCACAGAATGGTTATCTTTATTTTTATTTATTGTGCTCAGGAGAGTTTATCATGTTAGTTACAGATTACTGTGATTCTGCTACTCAGTAATGACATCAGTAATGAGAATTATGTAAGAAATTCAGTTGAACAATAAATGTGACAGCATAGAATCAGATTTTATTATGTATATGTGTGGTAATTGGAGGGTGATTTCAAAATGACAAAGTACTTAGGGTTTCAATGCTTCCTGCAGCTGTGCTCTCCTTTAATCTTTCTTCTCTATTTAAGAAAGAAAAAATCTAAATCTAAATCATACATTATAAACTCACAGTTTAGCCATTTCAATATCAAGAGAAAGTTGAAAGCCAGTGCAGCCATGAATAAGAACTAAGGAAAGCTTCAGACAACTATGGTTTTAAAGTAATGGGAGGCAGAAGGGAAGAATGTTCTGAGTAAAAAAACAGATTTCTGAAACAGAACTCTGAAAATCAACTTTAAATCAAGATTTACAAATATAAAGCTAAAATATCTAAGTTCTTACCATTTCCCCTTTCAGAAAGGTGGTCTAATGGATTTATGTCTGCATCTAAAAAGAGATTCAAGGTGGTCTTCACAATGACTTATGTAAAGGAAAGGGAAGCTGGTTATCTGTCCTACACTGCTGCAGTCAGAAAGGAAAGGAAAAGAAAATCAAAGCCTTGGTTATGATTTTTCTCTAAATTTTGTTTAAATAAGCCCCTCTTTTTCAACAGAGACATTTGTGGTAAATGTCCTTTAATCAGGGCTTGTTTTTCAGGGTATTTGGTGTTTTCCTTGTGCACATAACAAGTCAGACATGCAGACACTTTACTTTCAGGGTCTAATTTCAGGAAGTGCTCAAGCACAGATAAGAAGTGATCTCTTCCGTGGATTTTGCATGGTATAACCATAGAAAAACCACTCTATCCATGTCCCTCTGGTTAAAAAAAGCAATAATGACCAATTTCATATACCTAAAGACATTCAGATTTCAATCCACTTTCTTAAACCTCCACTTTTGCTTCAATTGCATTTTAGAAGCCAAGTTGTTTGTTTGTTTGAAAATATACCAGTATATTATTTACCATAGGCTTTCTGGAGGAATAAAGGATAGACCACCTCAGTAAAAATTTAAACATTTAAATTCACCTTTCTTCACTCCCCTTTCCAAGTCTGTTTTACAGGTGGCTTACTGGTACCAAATGTGATTGTGGCAACAGACTGCTCAGATTTCCTTGTGAACATGAGAAAAATCAGCAAAAATGTTGTTGCTATATTGACAGATGTCTTTTCAGCAGCTCACTACTCTTGTAACACCATGTATTATTACTGTCCACTTTCATTCACCACACTGTTGAATGTTCCAGTACATTTCAGACCACATGTGTGCAGATACTTGCCATAGGAACTCACTTTGACTCTTGCTGAGATATCAGCCACTTTCCCATGTTGGCTGGAGCAGAAAAAACACATGCACACATAATAAAGAGCATAAACACAAATTGTTCTTTCAAATGCTAACATGCTTGATTCAATGGCAAAATGAAGCCTAACATTTCATGTGGGATTTCTTAGTCACAGAAGCAAAATATAGTGAAGAGCAACTCTAAAAGCTGAGTTGTTTCTCCTCCAGGGGGAGAGAGATCAGCTGCAAATAAGCAGTGGTGTATATCATCCTTACTCATGTATTCCTATGACAGCCTTTTAAATCTTCCCATTACCTACTTTGCATTTTTACTTTGTATAGATGGTCAACTTTTGTTGTTGCTCCTTCTCCTACTTTTTATGTTCTAAAACTGATTATACCTGCTCACAATGCTGAAAACTTTTTCAGTGACCATTTGGGTGTTGTTTTATACCCTTGATGCCTCTGCTATAATCCTGAACCTTTATTCCCAAAGTTTCCACTAGCAGCCTTTATTTGCTACACTGGTCCTGCAAGTACTTATGAACATGTTTGACTTTTCCCATACAGTTAAATATAATTTGTAGCTGTCAACTGAATCATCGCTTGAAAGAGCACAGTTCTGGACCTGCTGGCTCCATTGCATTTTGAATCAGAATATTTCATAATGGCGCAGTCTCAGGTATAAGCAGGTGTGTTTCTAGTACTATATGTGCTCTGTGGGATCTATTCCACACTGCATGGGGTGCAGCATATGCATGGAATTTCTGTTGGTGAAACCCATTCAATATTCATTCTGTATTGACTCCAGTGAAATGAAAATATGACAACAGGTGTTGAGCTGAGCTTCTGAAAGTACTGCCCTAAAACTAGTGTTGTTGACCTGTAGATATTCCAGAATGGGCTGTGGTAGATACTACTTCCATTGGTGGATCTACTCTAACTAATTTAGTGGTGTCTCTTAACATGCCCAGAAATTCTGGTGGGAAAAAAAGTTTGCATTTTTAGATAGTTTGAGGATCCATTTCTGATTTGCATTTTGGATGGAATGATCTCACACAAGAGCACATTTTGGGATCAGCAGTTTTGTCAGGGAAATAGTTTCTTTCCCTCTCTTCAGCAATTGTGAGGCCACATCTGGAAGTACTGTGCCCAGTTTTAGAGCTCCCAACAGAGGAAAACAGTCATATACTGAGCAATTCTGCTGGAGGAACTCTAAGAAGGTCAGATGGATGAAGCACATGAAGACAGGACATGAAGAGAGTTTGAGAGAGCTAAATCTCTAAGAAGAGAACAGTTAGGGCAGGTCTTGTTCTCTCCACAGGTAACTAGAAGTGAATGTAGAGAAACTGGAGCCTGGCTCTTCTCCAAAGTAAATAGTGGAAGGATAAGGGGCAATGGACACACTGGAGCTCAGGAAATAATTAGTTATTAAACTTTATTTATAAGATTTTTTGTGCCATGTGTGTCAGCTTGTGGCAGGTTTCTCAGAAAACCTTCAGTCTCCATGCCTCAGTTTACGGAAGACTCAGGCAGGCATACCTGTTTGTTTTGATCAGGAGGTTAGGTTGAAATCTCTGTAAGTCCCATTCATACACAATCCACTATTTAGACGTGTAGTACATTTCCTGCCCTTCCTTCTCCACTGACTTTGGGGTCTTCAGGGCTGTTCTTCTCACATATTCTCACTCTGCTCTTCTCTGGCCACAACTACATCTGTGCAGTAACATTTTCTTTTCCTTCTTACTTATGTTATCACAGAGATATTAGTATCATTTCTAATTGGCTCAGCCTTGGCCAGCAGAGGAACCATCCTGGAGTCAGCTGGCATTGGCTTTGTCAGACACAGGGGAAGTTTCTGGCAGGTTCTTACAGAAACCACTCCTGTACCCCCCTCTACCAAAGCCTTGAGATGCAAATGCAATACAGAGAATTGGATCACCTCTCCCTATGACAGATAGGAATTGTCTAGCCTGGAGAAGAGAAGGCTCAGGGGAGATCTTATAGCAGCCTTCAGTACCTCTTAGAACTGCAGGAGAGCTGAACAGGGACTTTTTACAAGGGGCTGTAGTAATGGAAGAAGAGGGAATGAGTTCAAACTAAAAAATGGTATGTTTAGATTAAATATTGGGAATAAATTTTTTACTGCCAGCATGGTAAGGCCCTGGAAAAAATTGCCCAAAGAAATTAGGGATGCCTAATCTAGAGAAGTGTTAAAGGTGAGGTTAGTTGGGGCTTTGAGCAACCTGGTCTAGTGGGAAATTCTCTGCCCATGGCAGGAGGCATGGAACCAGATGGTCATTAAGGTCCTTTCCAATCAATTCTATCATTCTATGATTCTATGAAACAAACCCAAGAATTACATGACTGGTTATCTGTACCCCTGAACTGTCAGCTCTCTCCCTGGCTAGGCTGTGGTTCCCTGAAACCAGCGTTCTCTCCAGAATGATCATTCAATGAGGAGCATGATCCTTGACCTGGTACAAGGCTTTGTGCATGGTGATTGATCCCTGTCCCTCTTATTTACCCGTGTGGGCACAGCAGCAGGGACTCTCAACCATGCTGTAGCTAAGAGCATAAACCCCATTGAGTTTGCCTGCAACATCAAAATATGACTTGTGCAGCTGTGTGAAACTGAACATGCTTCAGTTCACCTTTTCTAGAACTGGAAAAAACCTAGGGGATTCTGTCCAAATTTGCAATGAACTGGCTTCATGCCATCCCATGGTTATGCAAACAAAAAGTCCAGTTGACAAAATATAGGAAAAATAAATGTACAACCTGGCTTTCTGTTCCAGTCACCACTATTCCTATAATTAATTGCTGGTTGGGATTTTGGTCTCCTGTGGCAACAGCAAATCATTCACTATTTGCTTTCCTGAGTTATGACTGATGGAGCCAGGGTGCTACTATACACATTTGGGTTTATATTTATTACATTATTATTATTTTCATTTTAGAGAAGTTTTTTTTTTCTGACATTGATTTGCTAGCATATGCCTGGAATTAAAAACTTTAGATAAGCACTAGATCATACATGAGTTTTTGAACTCAGTCTCTATAAAATTTTGTGCACATAGTGCGTATAGTTTTGATAGGGTAGAACGAAAAACACAGGTATTGAAAGCAGAGATTAATCCAGCTTTGTAAAATACCAACCTGCTACTGAAGGTAATTAAAAAGAACCCAAACTCAAAAGTAGGGTAGCAGTCACAAAGGAGATGCAATGAGCCATTTAGCTCAGTGTACAAGTGGGTGAAGAACCCGTCTTACACTGCCACTGATGCTTTCATGCTTGAGAACTAACACTGCTGTTGAACCTTACCAAAACCTTAGTACAATGTACACAGTTAAACCCTCATTTTTACAAAGTGCAATTTTTTTTGACAATATCAGAGAAAAAACAAAAACAGGAGCTCCAGATGCACTTGCTCTTGAAGGATAAACATCCTCTTGGTAGAAATTATTGTGTACACATGAAATAGAGATTTCTGGAGTATGGATGTTTTTGTACAGAGCCCCTTCTCAGAACAGAATGAAACTCTGAAGTCCCATTGCAGAATGGTTTGTAGGAAGATAATATCTCTTTTAAAAACAATTGATACAGTCAGACAAAGCAGATAATCTTACAGAGTTTTTTCCAAAGCTCAGGAGACATCTCTATCAAAAGACAGATTTTCTCAGTTGTATCAGGTATTATCTCTTTCTGAAAACCTTGTTTCATTCATATGTCTCAGTCTTTAGGTCTGTAGCAGCAAATATTAGATGAAAATATTCTTATTTAGGAATATCTTTGAAATATGAGCTTGTTAAATATGCACATGCACTAATTACAATCAATGACACTCAAGCACTGCTAAATGTCAAGTACAAGTTTAAGTACTTTGCTCATCATTTCCCAAGGAGTGGTTCGAGTCTTTGTATTTGTGCCTGGCTTTTTTATTCCCTTGCCATTCTATGATTTTATGCTATTCTATGATTCTGTGAATGGGTCATAGAAGCATTCAGATTCTATGAATGGTTCATAGAAGAATTCTATTATTTTATGCCAGAGTGGTAATCCAGATGCCTAGGTTTTTCTTTTTCTCTGAAGAAGTGACTTCTAACCAGAAGTTACTAAATGGTGAAAGACTCTCTCAAACAACACTCTTTTGTTGGGCTTTTTTCCCAGATGAAGATTTCTGTATGGAAGAGCAATAACTTTTTTTTCCTTTCCTGCGGTTAGGCTGTCAAACTGGAGAGAACACTGTTTTTAAACATTACCAACAGATTAAGGCAGTTCAAGTTAAGTCTCCCTGCAGTGCTCATTCCCTAGTCCAACAACATAAGGCTTTTATTGGTATTTTATATGTTACACAACACACTGGCTTTTCTCATTAACGTAAGAAAACAGAACTTTGCAGAGATACACTTGGTATTTGGTGTACCTGAGAGATTGCAAAAGCTACTTATTTGATATATATACCTTGCAGTTATTTACATAAGAAAAAGAAAAGTCATTCTAAAACAGGAGAAGCTTAGTGACTCCAATCTCATTGAGTGCAAGTAAGTGCCTGTAAACAAAACTGCATCTGAGTAGTCTATTTTCTCTGCCTATGCTGAAGGTAAAGCAGAATATCAAGCAACTAAATAACATTCTTTCAACTTCAATGTTATAATATACTGGTAACATAGGGGTACATACACAAATGCGATATATACACCATATATAAGTTTGTTTACATTTTTGTGATTTCATTTGCTTCTTCCAAAAGCCTTCTCAGTTTGTTGAACCTGGTTTTCAAACTGTGAACACAGACGTGTTTATTCACCAGGCGAATATAATTTTTGCAGAATATGTCTTGACATGCTACAGGGTAATTTTGACTTGGGTAGCAGAAAACTTCCAAAGCCATAAGCCACACCATTGCTTGTATTGCTGAGCCTTTTGCCTTACAGGGACCTAAAAAAGTTGGGTTCAGCCACAATTACACATAATGCAACCGTCTGTCCTAACTGGTGAGTGGTCAGAGGTCATGAAATACAGATCGTCATAGCAACACTGTCAAGTCAAGGAGAAGCAAACAGCTCTTTAAAAAATCTTCGTTCCACTCGTAACCTAATTATCCATGTTTTTAAGATAGATTTTCCTACAGATTAATATATCTCTCCATAATGAAGTTCATATAGAAAGGGCTCCATAGGTACACTGCCACAAAAGTGAATAGGACCGTGGCAAAAGGAAAAGACTGAAACTGATGTCAAATATAAACAAATTTTATATTAGAAGATAATAGCAATTTAGGTCATATGTTATGATAAGGCTCATAGTGGTGATACTTTTCTTTGTTACTGTGCACTTGACTGCGCTTCTTTCACTGCAATGTGTAAACCACTTCTATTTAGAGAACTGCTCTATTTTTTTTTTCCAGGGTTAGAAAATAAAACTCAACCTTAAGAGATTTTATGGTGTAAGTGTCTTAAGAGCTGTGGATAACAGTATTATTTACTTAGAATTTATTTCACAACTGGGGTCAGAAGAGAACTCTGCAGCTGCACACAACCTTGTTTTGCTATAGGTATTATCTCCATATACTTGTATATTCATTATCAGAAGGTTGGAATTGGCATTGACTTGATGCTTTTCTTACATAGAAGATTAAAGCAACTATTCTTCCTTTTTTTCTGCGTCTCAGTTCCCCCAGCACTGAGAATAGAACCTCCAGTACCTTTTGGGGTTTTCTTAAAGTCAGATTTTAAATTTAATTATTTTAAAATATCCATTTAAAGAGAAAATGGGATTGACAAGATCTATGCTCAAGGCTGTAGGCATACACATATTGGGACATATATGTCATATTCTTTGTTTCTAAATTTGTACTTTTTAATGTGCATATATGTGTGTTTGCCTCTTTGAGACCATAACATAGGAAAGCTAGAAATAGAATAAAAATCCCTTCCATTTAAGGGAATTAATTTACTGTAGAAAACAGAGTTCTTTTCTTACTGGAGGATACCAAGTGGATTGGTTATTGTCAGACTTTGCTTTTGGTTTTCAAATAGCACAGTAAGAACCTGGACCTTTTATGGAGATGGATTGAGCTTCACAACTCAGAAGACATGGGAAAGACAGATACATTTTCTGAATTCCCCTTGCTCAGAGAAAAAAAAAAAAAAGTAATAGTAAATAAATAATAGCATAATTAAATTTTGTCTGTCTTGGTATGACTTACTATGGTGTAAATTCTTATTGTTTAGAGGGCTAGCTGTATTGTATGTGGTGCAAAATATAATTCTTTCACAGAGATGTAATCTATAAATCATGTAATAATTTGAAAGTGGTTTAACTGACAGTGAAAATCATATACAGTTGTATGAAAGAAACAAGAAATAGGAATAAGTGCCTAAGTGCCTGCTGATGTTTTTGGGAGAATGTTTGCTTTTTTTGGATCTTTCCTTCCTTCCTTCCCTTCCTTCCCTTCCTTCCCTTCCTTCCCTTCCTTCCCTTCCTTCCCTTNCTTCCTTCCTTCCTTCCTTCCTTCCTTCCTTCCTTCCTTCCTTCCTTCCTTCCTTCCTTTTCTTTACCATGGTTTTGTTGTGCCCATGGTTCTTAGTTGTTAACATCAGTACTTGCTGATAATAAGAAAATTATGTCCTCAGTTTCATGAGGTTTACCTTCCAAACTTGGGTATTTTATTGATCTTGAATTGACTTCTATTTTTGCTGTGATGACACTTTAAAATGAACATCACATCACTGATTTCCATAAGCATGGAATTCATCAGGGAGTCATAATTCCAATTCTTTTCCTCCTCCTCTTATTTTGAATGACAAGTGTAATAATAATGAGATCAGAAAAAGACATAATCATTAAAATTAGAGAAAGAATGGCTAAAGTGAATGGTTGTATTGGTGAACTAAGAAATTATATTTTCATCAAGACAAAATTAGATACTTTCAGAAAATGCTTGGACAAAGCTGAAAAGAACATGAGCTTTTCAGAGAATTAGATGTAGCAGATGAGACAGGACACCATCTACGCACTGAGAAAATGATGTGCCATGAGGCTGTGATATTTAAGACAGGGAGGAAAAGTGAAGCCTTTTCTATCTTGGAGGAAAATGTGACTATTTCGTCTCCAGTTCTTATCACTAATGCATCAGCATTTCAGAAAAATCTTATCACAAGTAGATGTTTGATGTATTATGTCTACCTCCGGCAGACGCCAAGGTCTTTAGGTTTGTTTGCTCTTTATTATTACACTTCAGCACAAGTGGCAGAGCTTGTCACAGTTATAAGTACTTTTGAGCTACTTAGGAATCAACATCCAATTTTATATTCTTTTCTAAAGCCAGAGCTAAACAGTTTCTACTTCAGAAGCCAAGGGCTGTTCAGTTTGATGTTCCTCTAACAATTGTGGATGATGCTGGTTGTTTCCCTGAAGTTAGAAATACCTACAAAAAAGCAAATAAAAAATGGGAAAATGACTTCCAACACATCCTTTTTCACATATGGACAACGTCAGCATTTACTTTAGAAAGATAACTTCATGTGATAGGAGATAATACACTAAAATGAAGCAGGAGAGAGGCCATTTTGTACAGCTTCAATCTGCACTCTCTCTGCCAATCTTTGTAAATCATAATCAGCACATGACATCTGCTACTTATTGTCAACATGAAAAGAAAGTTGGAAAACAAAATTATGCTTTCCATGCTGTGTTTTTATGTGTAGCTCTTTCCATGCCTGACTTTGGAACACAAATAAAATTTGCACTTCTAAAATGTCCTATTGAACTCAATGCCAGCAGTTCCCATTCCAAACACGATGAAATGTTTACATTCTTGAAAACAGAAGTAATCCAGACAATTTACTTAAAATAAAAAATGATTTATATTATTTACCTAGCTATTATAAAGCAAAATTGAGCCTAAGGTCATCTAGGTTTTGTTGGATGTCAGTGGGAAGTCAGAAAACTTTTAAGTGGTCATCCACTCTATCCTGTGGGTGTGCTGAAGGTTAGTGAGACTATTCAAAGTCTGTAGTTGATTTTTTCCATCCACCAACCTTTTTTGGCTGGTTTTCTCTATTCTTTTTTAACAAACTCCATGCATTATCCATGTCTAATTAAGACCCCAAGCTGCATGTACTGGTCTGATATAGATCTCTAAAACCATGAGCATGAAAAGCATGGCTTGCTTTTTATGCCCATGGATTTAAGGTGCTATTCAACTTCCTTTGTCTGTCTTCCAGACTGTGAAAAACATACTTCAGACAAGAAGTTTTTGTTTATTATTTATTCCAAATTGCATGAAATAAAAAAAATTCTAATTTAATTTGACTAAAAAATAAGTCTATCTTATCTAATAATAGAAGAGTGACTCTAATAATAAAAATAAATAGAAAAATATTTCATTTAAATCACTGCAAGCTAAAACCAGCACTTGTATATAAAGAGACAGCTGATAAATGTTGCTTTAAGTACACCAGCACTATTGCTGAATTAATAATTAAATACAGTATTTTATTTTTCAATCTTAAGTATGCCTAGACTTAGGATCAAAAACTTCCAACATATCAGTTCTATTTGATTCTTAATGAAATTTGCATTCTCAGCTGGCTGGTACTCATCTACTCATGTGCGGTTTTCTTGTTTGTTTCGTTTTTTGTTTGTTTGTTTGTTTGTTTGTTTGTTTGTTTGTTTTTGGGTTTTTTTTTCGGTGGGGGGCAGGCTTGGTTGGTTGGTTGTTTTTGATTTTATCCCTTTCTTTTTTAAAAATTTTATTTTCTTTTCTTTGTTTCTTTTAAATTTTTATTCCCCTCGTTTTCATAAAAGCAGTGAAAGAATAACTTTCAAGGTAGAATTGTTATTTGCATAGCGTTGATTTTCATTTAGTTAAAAATGCACATTTTTATTATAATTCCCTTGAAAATCAATGACTTAAATTGAGGATGAACAGAAAGTCCTAAGAAATTACCAATAGTTTTGTTAAGTCCAAAACTAAAATAAAACAAAGGAAAGCTAGAATGTAAAGGATTCAGAAAACTCAGTCACCATGTAATTACCATCCTGTTACTTCATCTAGGAGGAGAATATTGCAGAACTGCACTCAGCGCTGTGTGCTTTTGATCTTGTTTTGTCTCTTGTTTCATTTAAGTATTTAGTGTTAAAACTCTGGAAAGAAGTGGATGCCTCAGGGGTCATCTACCACTCATGTTGATGTGCATTTAGCAATGGTTCAGTCTAAATTACCCCCTGTCCTACTAACCCTTTTGGTTTTTCCCTGGTGATGGGTGTGCCAATCATTCTGTGTCCCTGTCCAGAAACCTGAAAGATTCTAGTCTTGGTCACTCCCTCCTTACCTGGTATTGGCTATGGTTCCCCCTTGCCCCTTTCCACACCCCCCATACAAAAACTGAAACCAGAACCCCAGGAGACACTCTCTGGACATGACCCTGTGGGAGCAATAAACACCTAGCTCCAACCCATGTGAGAGTCATTCTTTCTTCTTCCACGCCCTCTCTATGCTTCAGCCTGAGGTTCAGACCCACCCAACCTAAAGGATACAAAATTGCACGCGGACCAGTGAGTGAGCAAGCTGATAAATGACTCCAGGCACCACCATACACTCAGACTTACCTTTGATTCCTGGGTCTCCAGACCAAGTGTATTCCTAATACTGTCTCTACCACACACTCACCTTGTGAAGGCACTGTGCTCCACACAATAATGAAGCCTGTGGAAAACATTTCCAAACAATGTGAAAAGTCAAGTCTACAAGCAAAGACCAATCTTCCTACTGAATACTAAGCAGACATCATCTCATCTCCTGAGGTGCTAAAACTCAAGGCTACATCCATGTTGGGTCTTTTTCCTGGTTTCATCTGTCTTGATTCATCTAGTACAGTGAAAAAGGAACATCACACCTACGCTAAAATCCAGTGCTGAGGTAAAACAAGGAAAACTTACGGGTTTTGGAAAGAGGGATTGGCAAAACAGGAGCCTTGGACTGCAAAGAGATGAGGATATGATGTGTGGAACAGGAGGCATTTGAGGGTGAAAGCTGTGGGAGAGTTTGTTTGCATTGGAAGACAGTTCCCCTTTATTTGGATCTTTGTTGTGGGACAGGAAGCACTTCTACAACACAACTATGTCATTACATGAGCTGTCTGTGTTACCCAAAAAAGAAAGCCAGGCATTGACCTATGACTTTGGAGGCAGCTGTCTTAGGGTAACAGCTTATTCACCTTGCCTGACATTACCTCCCTTTGGAGCGAGCTGGCCATGTGCAGACTGTGCAGGCTACTTCATGCTCCATTGTGGAGCTCCTTGAGGCTCTCATGAGTCATAAGATATGTAATGATTTAAAAATATTTTAAGCAATGTGTAGGCCTATCATGCTTTGTAAGTGGGAAGATTTTATAGTATGTAACTGTGGAATAGTGTTCCATGTGATATAGCATATGGATGCTTGAGAAAACAGTCTTTTGAGTATGTGTTCATCAGAGAAGGATGAAGAACTATCATTGGTGTACCTTATCCACGCTGCCTTTTGGGTGTGGGATCTCAGATGAACAGCCTCACAAGAATGTGCTCTCTTCTGATAGCAACTGGGGAATAGAATTTTTCATGGTGAAAAGCTAATGAAGGATGAAAGACCATGGAAGAAATAAAATTTCAATGTGATCTTCTTGTATGGTGCTGTAATAAAATCATTCCAATGTGCTTGTGAGGTAATGCTGGTTGCTAGATGGGTATGAGTTTGAAAACCATGTACCCTTTTCTCATATCTTTTACCTGGTATTGGTAAGTCCAGGCTAGACCCTTCCTACTGTGTAAAAAATAGAGATATCAATGTGAGTTACTTGAATTTCTGAAGAGCAAATAATAGAAATGCTGCTGTTATTTGTATATTTTCCATCCCGTAAATCACTTTTTAATATATTTTTATTAGGAACCACAACTAACAATTCTCTTTGTCTTAGAAAATATTATTTCATTGGGGGTTTTTACTATTGTGTAAAGCTTCATTTATGTTTATGTGCTATTACTAAAGGCAGAGAAGATTCCAGCTTTAAAACTTAAAATTTTTTGATTGTTTGAGCAGTTTATTTGCTCAAAATTTATCATTTTACTTTACATGCTGTCTTCTTGCAATATTCATTTAGTTTAATAGTTGTTATTAGAAAAGAGACATGTCTTGTTCTTATGCATAACAATAAGCAATAGTGTCTGAAAGGTAAAGAATAACCTATTAGAACCATTTGGATACCTTAGTGGGATCATGTATTTCTCTTCTTTTTCTTGTGAAGTAGAAGAGTGGTTTTTCTTAAGTCCAAGGGCAGAAAGATGTTACTCTCAGTGGGGTTGAGAAAACATTCCTAGAGAACAGATAAATCCAGGGAGGAGTAAATCAACTTAGTGACAAAGAAGAAATGGGAGCAGACAGAAGTTTGTCTCAACCTCACAGCATGGGAAAGGCATCTGTCTGAAGGACACAATAAAAATTAGCAGCATAAAATCATAGGGATGAGTAAATTATTGCTTGGTGCTACAAGGTCTCATATAACGTCACATTCTCAATTTGACTACTGAGTTATAATTTAGAGCAGGAATGAATTTGCCGATGGCAGACTTGGCTTGGGATGAGGGAATGCTTACTATCTCACTACAAAATATCAAACCATCTGTTTTATATAGGGAGGCACAGATTGAGAAAAATGGAAAGTTGTCAATGTGGAACTATATTCCTCATTCTCATATTTTGAATCAGAATTGTGCTAGTGCTGTATATCTGAAAGTACCTATACAAAAAAAATATATAACATATACATATAAACACCATGACTTTAAATTTCTTCCCTGACAATCTCTGTCTTATTCACAAGTGCATATACACATGCAAACACCAGAAAATTCAGTCTACATGCAGTCATTTTCATATCAGACAGAAACAGAAGAAATTCCATCTCTGAGCTTAAGGCAGGCACCAGGATCAGATGGATTTTCAGCCAAATATTACAAAATATTTAAAGATATTTTGTATCTCACCTTACTGAGTACTTATAACACTGACTCAAGAATTAAACTCTTCCAAATTGCGTAGGATGTGCTTTTATTTCTTTATTAATAAGAAATAGTAATTTCTTATATGTGGTTCATAAATACACTGTTACTGAAAAAGATTTTAGTATGCTTTGAGAAAAAAAAACAAAAACATTGAAAGTGTTGGGCCTTAATGAAAACCATGAATTTTACCTCATGAGATTGCTCCAACAAGCAAATTGCAAAGTTCCAGATTAGAGAAAGTTGTTTAATTCATTCATATCAAGGTGACTTACTCACAGCTGACACACTGCCAGAAATATGGACTGATAGACGTAGTAAATTTTAGCAAGGTTTTATATTGCCAGATATACAGGTAGGTGAAAAAGCATAGTTCTTTTTGACTTGGTGATTCTCGCTTACATGGAGTAAGATTATGCTTGCACCTGTGAACAGGGAAGATAAAACCAAGGCCATCTCTGATGACTAAGGTAAAACATAATCAGAAATCTCCAATTCTTGGACCACTTGGCAGCTTAATAGAGGAAAAATGAATTTGTCCATGTTCACTGCAGGAGGGCTGGATGACATGACCTTTAAAGGTCCCTTCCAACCCAGACTAATATATGATTCTATGATTGATTCTTTGATTAAGCTTGTCAAGAGTTATTTGTATTTGGCTAGTTTGTAGAAATGCCAGGAAGGACTGCACTTTAAAAATTTGAGGTACCCAGGTATGTGTACATATGGGTGCATTTAGAACTTGCAATCTGACTAGAGAAGGCAAACAAGGAAATACAGACATGGAAAGATTTAAGTGACTTGTCTGAAGTTACCTTTTACATCTTGGGATTGCAGTTCAGTTAACAAAACATTATTAGCCAATTTATATAGCCTAAAAATACTCGTGAATTGTCAGAAATTTAGAGCTTTTGTCCAGCACTGCTAAAATGTTTTGATTATAATGGGACAGATATTCATAGCTTTCAATGGGAGAAAGTTTCTTTCAGAAGTCTTCTGATCCCAGTGTGTTCTCCCAATTTGTGTACCAACGAGTAAGATTATGCCCTTCCCCACAGCTGATGGCCCTTTGCCCTCTCCTCCTCACCCCCTGTGTTGTGGCTCTGCATGCACCAGATGTCATCCCTGACCAGCAGGTTGTGTTTCAAAGAGACTAACCAAGCATGTGATACAGGAGAGAACGTGCAAGGATGATGAGGGACAGGCTAAGAAGAGAGTGCAGGAAGCCTTGTCCCATGTTCGTCACACACAGTTTGCATCTATCCTGCTTTATTTATTTTTTATTTATTTATTTTTAATGAGCAATGGTTTAGAGGGGTGGAAGAGAGAACCAGGTGCACTGACAGAGGTTGACCAAACTATCTGTGAGATGGTGCACATTGTACTTTACTCTCATTTACCAGGCCCTAATGAAAGATTTTCCTTCCTGAATGACAACATTATCCAATCTTCCCTTGATCTGGTATTCTCTGTTCTACTCTTTAGGCAAAATTGTGTCAGAAAAACACAGTGTGGCACAGAGCTTGTCAATATTTGTCACAGAATGAGAATCAAGAAGCCTATTTTCCCCAGAGGCAAAGATTCCTGGCTGTGAGTAATTATGGTGTCTTAATATGTTCTGTCTTTTCCTAAGGTATTTTTGGAAGCATATGTTCGATCTCTTCACTGCTCTCAGAGCATACTTGTGCCAAGGCTTAAAACTCCAATCAGATAATCCTGAGAAAACCAGAGTAAAATAAGATTTTCAAAATCAAATCTGCAAGGCAAGTTTGGATTTGGAATAGGAAAAGTTGAAACCACCAATTTGAGCCTGGTTTATCTTGCACCAACAGGCACTGAATTGAAACAGACCAAACAGTGCTCTGGAAGTTTCAAACACATATTTTTGTTTTAAAACAGCAGCATAAGGTGAATCCTAAATGCTTAACTGTCTCTAAAAGAAATCTTTTCAGAAATTTTTAATCTCCCGTATTTTCAGAATTCAGTTTTCAGAAACCAAATTGTCTATTTCTAATATTTATATAAAACATTGATAACATCTCTCTCTCTCATAGCTATTATGAGATCTTACTTTAAAATTCAGATAGATAGATTGATTGATGATTGATTGATTTGTCTGGAATAATTTATGACTTACCATTTTGACCAGTGCTCTCAAAAAGTTTGTTCTGGCAAATCCAGGTTTGCCAACATTGGCATTGCTTCCATTCGTCTTCCTAGCTGCCCTCTGCCCTGGCACACCATTCCAGTTTCTGATCCAGTGCTTGAGCTTGATCATCAGTGGAAATGGATTTGCTTTAACATGTCACCAAGCAAATAGAGGCTTAGGCACAGGTAGCTATGGATGCTGAGTGGAAATCTCTGTAACAAACATGGATGAGCTACAGTGAGTTCTTATCTGACAGAGCCCTGAGAGTTAAGCCATGTATCTTTACTACCAGCAATTTTCACAGAAGAAAAACATAAAGATCCAAATTCTTGGTAAGAAAACATAGCTATTGAATTCTTTAAAGGCAAAGATGAGATTGATTTTGCTTTGTTTACCAGTAAGGAAGCAAATTCTACTGGAGAGGGAGTTAAAATGAGTCATTCTTATATCTCCTCTGCTTTGCTCTGTTCTCTTCACTGACAGATGCAGTAAGACAGTGTTGTCTGTTTTGAAACTTATACACAGGAAAGTAGGGAATTAGCAGAAAAACACAGTCAAGATTGTGAAAACTCAGTCTTTTTGAATTCATTCAGATGGTTTAGGTTTTTCTTTCAACAGTTATTTTGAAATAGTGTTGAAACAACATAATATTGCTTCACCCTCAGAGAGCCCCTGGGTCATAAATATTGTTACAGCCAAAAATCTCAACCATTACTTCTTTATTATCGTGAATGGTACAGAAAGAGCATTATCATTGACTGCAGTTGGAAGCAATGATTTTAGCATAGAGCAGGAGAATAATCTTTAATTTATTATCTCTGGTCTCAAAAATATTTGAAGCAGAGTGCCTCTGAGCTTTCAGGTGTTTCCTGTATTAAGTTAGATTCCGAAGAGATTTAAAACCTGTTGTAATTTTGGAAAAGCAAAGCTTCTTGCTCTTTAGTCTATTCCACAGAACTTGGAAATGAGTGCAGTTGATTCTAGTTTAGCCCAAGCAAATATTGCAATAGGTCACTTTTTGAATTTCAGTTTCCCTACTTACATTTGGGGCAATTAAAACAGCTGTGTTCAGGGCTGCTCGAGTAGCAGTTGTTATCTCTTTAAATAAACTGCCTGTGATGTACATAGATTGCTATCAGGTCTCAGCAGATATTATAATATCAGAAGATATTATTATGATAAATGAGACCTGATTACATTGCTTTTCAATGGCGTTAATTTACATGTCTGTAGAAGTCTGTTGGGATTGGCTTTTATAGATACTGTAATTTGTAGGCTTTTGACATTGCTTTGGGATAACTTGTCTAATTGGCTTTTTCCTCTCATCAGAATGGAACATGTTTTGAAGCTGACATCACTGTGGACATTATACTATGAGGGGTTTCTTTGGATTGTTATATGAAGGATTTTTTACTCTTAGTCTTTTGTACTTGTCATTGAAACTTTTCTCTGAGCTGTAAAAGCCTTTTTCTTTACATAGCAAGAACATGATCGAAAAATGGAAAACGTGCCAAATAAAAATTCATGAAAGGGCCACCTATAAAGCTATCAGCTGGGGGAAGGATTGTTTCCCCTCATAATTCTAAGTCATATCATTCTAAAAAGATACAAAAACCATTTAAAAAGTGCTAAAAGACTAAAGTGCTCAATGATATCTTCTGAATGTGTTTTATTTCCTAATAGCAATTTATTTTCAAAAACTAACTAGTGGCTCATCCAAGTTTACAATAGTGTTATAGACTGAGTTGAGGAGTTTATAAATAATTAGAAAAATAACCAACCAGTGAGTCTAATCTCATTTTTCTTGTGTGCTGAAGATTTCCATTGACTCAATGAGAAAAACACTTGAAAATACACAGATCAGGAATCCAGGAATAACATAAACTTTTCCTAAATGGAAATGAGGGGAAAAACAAACAAAAACAAACAAACAAACAAAACCCCAACCAAACAACAACAACAAAAACCCCACAAAAAGCAAACAAACAAAAAAACCCAAACAAACAAAAAAACCCCACAAAAAAACAAAACCAAACCATGGTAACCCTGCAGAGAAATTTAAAGGCAGGTGGTATATTTATTTAAGGAAGCTTATTTTATATTGTTGAACTCATTAGGGGATGTACAGCTGCTTTTCTTTTTGAGTCTGAGGAGCAAAGAACTTGTTTTAGAAACATTGGGATGGGAAGCCTGCCTACTTGTGCACTTCCTTTAAACAAAACTCTTATTGGGAGATTTCATTCTTCTTACAGTGACTGTTTGGAAACTGAGTTCACTGTGGTTATTGTACCTAGGGTTCTTTGAAAAGACTAAACTTCTGCTCTTGCTAATTTCTTTGCTAATTTGCTATTTAGACTTTCTTTTTCCTCTGCAATTTCTGTGCAGCAATTGCCCTAAATGCTGCTTCTTTTGCCCCATTTTCTGTCTGATAGAATATTAGCTATTGGATTTACTACAGGAAATAAAACCTGGTCTTTGGCAAGGCCCAAAATCTTATTTCTTTTCTTCTTCTTCATAAAGGTAATCAGTAGAACATTGCTAAAAGGATAACAAACAACAGTCATTCGCCAGGTCCTACTGGATAAAATTCTTCTTTTGTCCATTCGTGTGTAGATCTGTTGTCCTTGCATTGCCACACATATAAAAATGAAAGTAGGATTTGGTCCAAAGACAGTTAGAAATGGCAGAGGATTGCCTGCAGTAGTGAATATTGATTTAGCAAGATCAGTCACTAGAAAGCCAATGAGTATAGCATACTAAGAATGCCTTTCATAATACATTTTCTTCTGCTGTCTAATCTGTGTTAGTACCAGATAGATTTTATATAACTACAGGGAACTCAGTCATTTCAAATCATCCCTTGAGAAGTGAGTTCAGTGCTTTCACAAAATTTAAACATGGCTATGATTTCAGGCAAAAGCAAAGGAACCACTTAAGTTTAGCTCTACAGGTGACTCAGATGCCATCTTTACCAGGAAATTTATTTCTAGAAAAGAGGGACTATGAATATGTGTCATGTGTTCTAATAAGTGAGATAACTTCTTGGCTCTAATCATATTGAATGTCTTCAAAAAAAAAAGCTTGTTTTTACATATTTTCCAATATTAATTCCAGCCCAGAGGGAATGTGGTGGTTTTTTGTTTTTTTTTTTCAGGTACCCAAGGGTCACGTACTAGAAAGTTAAAATGAAGTTTGACATAATTTTCTATGAATAAAAGCATCTAAATCCAGAATTTATGCATTCTTATTTGACATCTTCTAAATGAATTTCTAGTTTACCAAAAAGGTCATGAAAGAAAACATTAGTTCCACGCATTATATTCTTTGTGTGAAATATCTGCTATATAATTAAAGTAACATCAATTCATTGAATCCTTTTACTGTAATGAAAGATAATTTGACCACTTATGATTTAAAATATAATTGAAAAAACATAATATAGTGAGAGTAAGGGTATTTTCAGACCACTTGTATATATGTTGTATCAAATTGTCATACTGGCTGCACCTGTGCTGCTTTGTAAACTGAACTGCATCATGGGTTCAAAGGATATAAGAGCTACTCTGATATTCTTTATAGTATTTTTAGGGCTGGTTCTGAATTAGTGGGAAATATTTCCAATATGAAAAACATCCAGAGTAGACCAGGAAGTAGAATTTTCCTCAAAATCTACTTATCCACACTGTGCCTAAATCCCCTGACCAGCACCAGCCTCCCATTATTATCTAGTGGAAAATTAGTTAGATTGCTTAAATAATGGTCATCTGTAAGGCAGAATGAACTTCTGGCCATATATCAGCCCATCCTGGGAATAGGAAGTACTTCTAGGGAAGCCCTCCTAGGAGCTTGGTGCAACACAGATTCATCACTATTGTACTGTCACAATATGAATAAAAGGACTTGATAAAGCACATAAATTAAAAGAGAATAGTCAAAAAACAATGACTTGAAGTCTCTTATATTCCCAGATTTTCAGATTACAAGATCTGTATTGATCCTCTCTATCTACTCACTATGAGGTCAGAAAAAAACCTGTAAAAATACACAATCCCTCAGTGAAAAGAAATTAAACCCATTTCTTCTTTTGATATATTTTTTTCCCCAATACCAAACCCCAGAATTTATTTGCTGTTTTTCACCTCCATCCATTCCCTTCCAGTGGTGTTGCTGAGAGGAGAGTCTGTGAACATTGAGTTTTTCTCAAATAAGCATCACCAGAATAAAAAATTACCCTGGACCAAGCCTGTTTCAATTTTGATTTCCTGAAATTGCATTCTAAAGTGTACTTTTTTCTCAGCCTGAACACAATCCGTAATGTCATGTTTATTTTCTTTTAAAAAAGCTGGATTGGTCGAGTAGTCAAAGCATCCAAAAAAGATAATTTAGTCTGGGGAGCCAAATCATACAGACTCTGTTTATTTAGCCACTCCAGTGAACAGAAAATGGCTTCCAGGAGGTAAGCTTTTCTGAAACAGCACAATTAGTGCATGAAAACTTGGCCTTGAACCATATCTCAGGGTTAGAAGTAGTATTAACTGCAAAGTATTTATCTGTACTCCGACTGTTTGGAACAGGAAGACTATATGCCAGCTGGTTCTCCACTTGCCTATTCCCTTCCTGTAACAAGGGTCTAGCAGCTAAATAAATTAATAGCACAGTTATAAAGGAGTCAAAAGCTCAGGCCATTTTAGTGAAAGAATTGATACATAATTTATAAAAGGGACGATGTATTAGCCATCAAAATCACTTGAGTGAAGTCTGCATTCAATAATTGAATGGAGGAAGGAGAAAAAAATCCTGTGTGGGCACAGTTATGCACAGCTAGCCTGTACATTATTTTAGACTTTGCCTTAAGTGAGCATTGCTCATCTGAGTATCAGTCCACACCTACCTCAGGCATCAACATAAATTCTTACCAGTGTGAAGAGTTAATAACAGACATTAAAAAAACTCAACTAACTTTACTGGAAGTTGGTTACACACAGGAATCGATACACTGGGTTGGCCTTTTAATCCACTACATGAAGGAAAGGTTTGATTCTGGTTTATAGCGTCACACAAATGTCTCTGACACTGTAGGGCATCCCACATGTCTAAACCTTGTCAAGGAAATCAGATGTACACTTAAAACCCCCTCAAATCTAACCTATTTACCTATGATTGATTTAAACTCTCACTAGAAATGATCAGGCTTTCAGGTGTTAACTACCCACAGCTGTCTGTGAAGATGATGTGAAAATAGAAAGTACTACTGTGAGGTTTTTTAGAGGAACTCTCCATAAGAGCATTTAGATTAATTACTAAAGGGAATTGAAGTTTCTTTAGTCAAATGTCAACTATACCTTCTTAGTTCAGAGATTAATAAAACAAAGATAGAAGCCTCAAACTACTAATCAAAATACTGATGTTCTATTAATTCAACCATTCTGGAAGCCATCACTCAAAGCCAACAATGCTTAAAAAAGAAATGTAAATACTGTTGTCTTGTAACACGGACTTAGGCTCCCTTTTAAACATTTTTCTTTCTTTTTTGGATGCAAAGAAACATTTTACAAAAATCAGACTCTAAAGAACAAAATTCAGCCGTCTTACCTCATTTACTTCAATAACGTGTTCATTGCTTCTCCTGTTCTTACCTCCTTGCAATCTGTCCTTCAAGCACAATCTTTGCTTTAATGAGGTGCAAATTTTAATGTCTAGTGGGACAACTTGAATGCTAATATTATTAAGCATGGGCATTTTTTCCTTCTTTTCATTCAGCCTCCCCCACAAGGATATTAACAGGGAAAAACTATGTTAATGTATTGTAAAGTAGTATAGCTTGGCTGAGAAAATTATGAAAAGCAAAGTGTCTGTTTTCTGTACCAACATTAAGTCAACTATACTGCAAATCCTGTCTGTTTTATAACAACATAAACATGCATATATTTTCCATATGAAATAATATTTTTCATAGCAAAACAATATGGAAATATAAAGGGCATAAACCCATAAAACACCATAATCTGTCCTTTGTCAGGCTTCTAAAGACTGAAGTTCTCTCTCATTTCTCAAGGGCGTGGTCACTACTGAAATCTCCAGTTATAACAAAAAGATCTGAATAATGATGAGGGCTGGTTAAAATGCTTTCTGGATTATCACCAACATCCCTACTGAAATACTGAATTAATTATAACTGAAATTTATTACAAATCAACAACCAAAAAAACTTCAATTTTCTGAGGGGAAAAAAAAAAAAAACAACC
>VXBN01014832.1:335132-374189 GCA_013397395.1 Sinosuthora webbiana | reverse complement strand
CACACACACAAAAAAAAAAACAACCAAAAAAAACCCACACCAAAAAAAACCTCTATCTCAACTGTCATACCTAGATTCAAAATATTCCAATGAAAAAGCTAAATCTGTTTTTTGTTTGTTTGTTTGTTTTCCCCAATGAAATAGGATATTCACACCTCATAGAAGCTTTATTTCAGCAGTATTATTCTGTTTTTCTGCTTTGTGGGAAAAAATATCTAGTCAGATTTTATCACAGTAGAAACTATCTGAAATCTGCGCTTTTATCAACAAAAGAGGAAAACTACATCTAAATCTAACAAGACATTGTAGTCTATAAAAATAGAGAGGTTGTAGAACATGAATATTATGGGGTTTCACTGTGAGATTTTAAATAAAAATATTTATGTCTTGAAGATAAATGTTCCTGTTTCAGGGATAAACGATGATAAATGTTGTTTTAAAAAAAAGAGCATGCCATGATGTACATTTTTGTTCATAAAGAAGACATAATGGCTTTAAACATCTGTTTTCCTTTGTCTTTTCAGAATTTGGATGAGGGATTGGGCACCCCAGTGGGAAAATGGGAATCTCTAATTTCCAAGAAAGCAAGCTCCCATTTCCAGCTCTGTAGAGAAATGTGTAAAATCACAGTGTGTTTGTGTACAAAACCTTGTTACTGATCCAGGGCTGATTCTTCTACAGTTTTGGCTTACAGCCCAATTGCTTCTGAGAAGAAATGCCAAATCTGTAAGGAGAAGGAGGAAACATTTTTATGGCAATTTGATTTAACAACAAGAACAACAACAAAGGAATCCATTTGAAGCAATTTAAGGATTAAGAATGCAAAACTTGGGTTTGATGGGACATCAGGAGCAGAACAGATGAGGCCGTAAACATACAGAGGAAATTAATTTATACAATTCAGTTAAATATTTAGTCATGTGGTGCATATATATTTATCTGTATATGAACATAATTCTGTATCCGAGTCTGTATTGTTTCAAGGCTGCACCATTTTAATAAAGTCTAAGTTTAATATTTGTTTTAGCATCCACTAGCTATGCATTTAAACATTATGGTTTCAATGAATTCATTATGGGCTGATCTAAAATAAAGAATACTCGTTTACAACACCCTGGCTAGAGGTGAATTTGCTCTGCCAATATTATTCTATCTATGATTGAAATCTACTTTAAATTCAGAGAGAAATTTCCTAACTGCAGAATTAACTGTTAAATTATACCACTTCTGGATAAAATTAAAGGAAAAAAAAAAAAAAAAGATTACTAAATAAAATAAATTTTATGGGTTGAGAATTGTATTAAGTAAGCTCTAGGAAAAAAAATAAATCCTGAGATGTCAAAAAATGACTGATAATGGACAATTGACATTACACCCTTTGCTTAAAGAAAATTCTTTAAAACTTAATCTGTAGAAATCCCTAATTGTGGACTAAGATAGCCCATCAGGATTTCCGCAGGTCAGTTAATTATAGGAAGCAGACCATGCACATAAGCTTAATTTTTGTAGAAATGAATCGTTTAATGTGTTAGTGGATACTCAGTTGCTGACATAAGCCAGGATGTTGTCAGTGCATTTGACCTGGCTCAGAAAAATTTGGTGCCTGTGGGAACATTTTTGGTACTTAGAACTTGGGGTGGTTCAGAAATTATTAAGAATGCTTTAAATGAAGAGTAATCTTTGCTACATCATCCAAAAGGCAAATAACCCCGAATTGCAAAATTCTTTTCCTAAGTGGCTATTTTTTTCTTTTATGAATCAGTACCAAATAGCACTTAAAATACATTAGTCTACCAGGATTTTGACCTCAGAAATATCAGTATCCCAGCAAATTGATGAAGCCTTCTGTTGATATTCAATATCCATAAAGATATTCAAATAAAACAGCGAAGGGTATTAATTAAAGGCTTAAATTGTACTTATATAAAATAGGCAAATGGCAGAAGATAAATTTTATTATGTGTGCGTATGTATAACCTCTGAGTGTTTACTAACCATTCCTAAATGGTTTATAAAATGAAGTGTAATGTGCAATCAATGATCAAATTATTTCATAAAAATATGGAATTTTATTTCTTTCAAACGGCATAAATCCCAATAGTTCTTCATAGGTGCAAGAAACAACGGGTTGTAAAGAACAGAAACTTTCCAGGTTGGTTGTAATGATCTGTGTTTTGCAGAATTGAAATCCTGTTGCTCAGATTTCCTAAATAGGTCCCATAACAAACTTGTGTATCCACTTTACTGAAAAAAATAAAAAAAGAAAATGCGACCATCCAATTCCTCCTTTTGAAGGAACTAACATTTGAGGGGCTGTTATATATATTTTTACCAGCTCATGAAAGGAAAAGAATCATTCAAAATCAAATCTCTTAAGAAATATCAAATATGTCAACATTAGTGTGGTATCAGCAATGTTTGGAGAAGCTCAGGAATCTAATCTTAGTGTGATCATTTGATTTTCACAGATTGTACTTCAGGCAGTCATGTTGGATCATCACCAAGTTTCAAACTAAACTTTCTAGACAATCAGAGGACTTCAAATATTATAAGTCATGCTTCAATTAGAAGGAAAGCTCCATAGAGATCTGTAGCTCACCGGAGTTGTGTGAGACTGCCAGATGCAGAGATTATATAGAGGAGAGCCTGGCTTTGGAGTGACATCATCTTCACTCTCTATCAGAGAAGCATGTTGTGCTATCAGGCATTATGATGACTGGTGAGATTTTAATTCAAAGTAATCGATTTGAAAGGGAATGCAGAAGAGTGATAAAACACTAAGGCAGATTATTGATAATGCAAGTAAATAAGTGAGTAAGTGTTGAAGTGTGATTTTTAAAATAGGGATTAGAGTTCCATTTCTGTGTGTCCTTTGTCATTTAATCAGACTCAGCCTGACTATCCTGAAACAAAATTCATATCCTTACCCCACCATTGTATGTAATTATCATGATGTTTTACCTATTTTACAATGTTAAAGGGCTTGGATTAATATTATTTTAATGTATTATGATTTCAAACTGGTGAGCTGCTATTTAGCAGATGATTTTTAGATGATATTTCACTGCAAAATATATCTTAAAGAGTAGGAAAGAAGAGGAATTAGTACCTTGAAGGTTAGCACTGGTGCATGCACAGCTTCTGAAAACCTGTGATATTGCTTGTCCTGCCAAGATTCAAGTTGTTCTGTGTCAATAAGGATTAAGAGATTAGTTCACAGTATCACATTTAACTTTAGGCTTGCATTCAAGATCAGAAATAAGAATAGAACTTTTAAGTGTCTGACTTCTTAGAAATCACCTAGTCCAACTCCTCAGCCATGGACGGGAACATCTGGCACTAGGTCAGCTTGTTCAAGAGTGCAGCGCAGCACTCTGCATAAGAGGGGACACAGAAGGTCAAACTTTGTTATCAGTGGTGGCTTGAGCAAGGCGGGCTTCCTGTTTGGTGGGGCAAGAAGGGTCTTCTGATCAGTGGTGAGATCGAGCAAGGAGGGTCTGCTGTTCTTAGTGCTGAATAATGCAGAGGCCAGCTTAACCAAACTATCAGATACACCACAAGGATATGCAAGACAGGGACACCCTGAATGAGGCTGGAACAGCAAGGATGTGCAGACCCTGATGCAGAGTCCAAAGTGATGAGCAGAACTACTAACACTTTTTAGCACAAAGCATATTTTTTGAATAAGCCTGACAGCTTAATCCAAAAATAATCCAAATAATTATCAAAAAAATGCATATATTCAATCACTTTATACTGTAAAAGGTCAGTCTCATTTTTGCACAGTGGGGACTTCTAATGTACTTCCCTAAGGTGTGTGAAGATCCTTCCCTTGCAAGAGGAAGTCCCTCAAGGTTGTTTCTCAAGGCTGAGAGAAAGAAATCTGAGTATGGTGGTTGGTATAAGAAAGTTACATCAATCTTTACTTAGCAATTGTTTTGCTAGCTTTAATATTGCTTCAAAAACAGTGCACTGAATAAGTAGGTCTATCCAAAATATCTAGTAAAAAATTCCGATTAAGGGATTTTTGTGTAATTGCTATTGTAATCCATTTAAATAAATAATTTTATTTATATAAGAATGTTTGGTTTTTCATCCTGCATCCTGACGGAAGAAGTTGTATAAAGGTCCAATTACACATATAAAATCCTTTAGCCATAAACCCTGACAAAGTCTGGGGCTAAGGTTCAAACCAGCTGCACCTAGGCTCCTCTCTGAGAAGGACCTTAAAAAGCAAGGGGACCCTTTCTGCACCTCGTGACTCCATTGGAGGCTTTCTCTAACAAACTTTGAAACTCCCACTCTGCCTGTGACAAAGAGCAATGAGATTAGATGAAACCCCTTCCACCCTGACTTTCAACACATGCAGTGATGGGACATCCACAACTTCTCTGGGCAACCTGTTGTACTGTTAAACCACTCACATCATTAAAAAAAATATATATATTCTTTATTTTCAGTCTAACCCTACCTTCTTTCATTTAAAAATGCTGCCTCTTCTTTTGTCATTTACAGGCTCTGATAGAAAGTCTTCTCCTTCTTACAATTCCCCTTTACATATAGAAGGGGTACAACAGGTTGTCCCTAGAGCCTTCTTTTCTCTAGGTTGAATTTCTCAACCTATTTTCATGGGAGAGATGCTACAGCATTCTGACCATTTTCATCTTCCTCCTCTGTACCTGCTCCAACACATCCATTTCTCCAGCTGGGAAGGCCCAAGCTCAATGCATTGCTGCAGGGGGGTTCTCACAAGGGGAGAGGGGAGAATCACCTCCCTTGACCTGCTGACCATGCCTCTTTTTACACAATGTATAATATAGTTCACTTTCTGGCCACAGGGAAAGTTTATGTTAAATTTTTTCACCCACCATTATCCCCAAGTCTTTCCTTACAGGGATGTTCTTTCATTTATGCTCCAGGCTGTTACTGTTCAGCCTCCACCCAGGTGCAGGACTTTGTGCTTGGCCTGTTGAACTTCATGATATTTACATGGAGCCACTCCTCAAGCCTATCAGGGCCTCCCTGCATGATGGCATCCCCTCACTCACACAGATCAGCTGCCCCACCCAGCTTGCCATCATCTGCAGACCTGCTGGCAGTGCACTCAGTCCCAGGTCCACGTCGCTGATGAAGACACAAACAGTATTGGTCCCAGTATGGACCTTTGAGAGGTATGATACATTACTGATCTCCACTTGGATATTGAGCCATTCATGATAATTCTTCAGACATGGCCATCCCGTCATTTTGTTACCCATCTAACAGTCCATCAGTCAAACGTGCATTTTAAATTTAGTGTCATTTACTTATCACAGAGGTAAGGCTGACAGATAGTTCCCAAGGTTCTTTTTTATTTCACCTTTTTTAAAACTGTGTATATTTCCCTTTACTAACTGATATGACTTTTATTTTTTTTATTCTTAATGCTTCTCATATTCTGTGCTATATAAAATTTGCCAAAATTTTGTATTTCTAACATCAGGTCAATCTTAGGACCAAAGACCTCTTTAGAGATTGTAGACAGTTGGACTTGTAGTAGTGAATTTAATCAATGTAGTCTTCCAAGCTGCAGTTCTGCCATTGATTTAAGTAGACTGGAAGAGTCCCATTCACTCCTACTTTATTAAACACTTTAGCAGTTACAATTGGTCTGATGATTACTAAAAAACCACTTCTTTTGCTGCTTACAAAAAGAAAAGGTGTGATGACTCCAAGAATTGCAAGAGAAAGCAACAGAAATATTATTAATATATAACATGAGGAAGAAAATCAGCTGTTCTCACTGAACTCACCTTCATGTTTTAAAATTTAAGGGAATCAATAGTATTCAAACCCTGTGTGAGAACAGTAGACAGCATTAGAACAACAGAAAACAAGAATAGAGAAGCAAGCATGTGAAGTACAATTGCAAGTCTCATGAATGCCTTTCATTCCTTAAAAAAAGAGAAAGAGAAGGTGTAGCAAGCTAATTTGAAAGTAAGAAAGTTGGGTTTTTTTTCTAAATTGCAATTTGCAAGACCCATTGACTCAATTCAGTGTCTGAAGCAAAGAATAGCATGACTCTAGATCTCTTTTCTGGGATGCATCCCTTTTCAAGAGAAGACTTAAACATGTGCTTAATGAGGTGAAGGCAGATGCTTAAAGATAAATCTATGGGCATGCTTGAATCAGGGCCTACAAGTTATAGGCAACAGGCTGGAAATATATGCCTGAAATCCTGTCCTTTTCATCTGGACATGGAAACACTTGTCAAATGTTCCATACGAGAGAGATAGGATATTTATCTGCATGCTGAGAGACATAGCTATGAGAAAAGAAAAAAAAAATTCTTACAGAAAACAAATATGGCAATTTTTTATTTTCTTTTCCTTCTTCAAAGATATCCAAAAACAATTTAAGAAGTCAAAATACATTTAGTGAGATTTTTCTCTCAGTGACTAAATTTGACCTGCAAATTGTTATAACATTTTGTCATGCAAACACACAGTTAGTCGTCTGGTGACAAAATTCATAAAACATGTAGAGTTCTACGTCTTGACTGATTAGAAAAAAATTGCAAGAAACAATCCATGGAAATATTGTAAGTAGCACAAAGAGTGCTAGCATTTTTAATTTATTTTCAATAAATATTTTTAGAAGAATTTGCAGAAGTACTCATGCTAGCTTTCAGATATTTTCAAGAAATGCTTGAAGTATAAAAGAAATTAATTAGATTTCAACCCACCTGTCTTTTTAGGTAGACATTAATTCCATTTAGTGCTGTTTACATTTTCCCTAGGATTAATGTATTAACAGTGACAGTGTATTTTTTATCATCATGCTTCTACTAAGTGTACTTACTGTATTAGTAATGGAATATAGATTTATTGAAGATATATCAGGTGCATCTTCACTTTAAGAGCCACATGTCAAATCTTTCTGCTTCATTTTTTCCTAATTTTAACATTAAAGAGCCCTTAACCTTTTGTGTTACATACACACAATATCTGCATGGTGAAGTCATAATTCTCTGCAGTATTTCATTATATCTCTGTCATATCTTGCAGAATAATTTAAACTATGATTGTTCTGGTTAATATCCCTCCCTAGCCAAGTCTTCTGAAAAAAATCCTTGCCGTTTTCCTGAAATGTAAACATGAAAAGTTAACTCAGAGGAGTCCCATTTATTATCTATTAAAAGCAATAGAGAGTTTTTGTCACTGCATTTGCCTTTTAAGAGTATTTCCCACCATGTCTTACTTTGCACTTAGGCACTTATCTTAAATCCTTTAACATCTCTGTGAACTCAGCTATTTCTCTTAGTGCAGAAAATTACTAATGATTTACTTAAACTGGAGGCATCAGTCTTGTTCTCTTCATAATTAGTTAGGTCCAGAGAGATTAAAATTATTTCTTTTACTTCCATTGTATTCTTCCACAGGTTTCTCATTCTCTGTATTTCCTGCCTTCTCCCTACTTGTTTGAGAAAATGACACACAGATTTTACAGAAATACAAAGTTCCTGAGAGAAGCCATTCTGTTATTTGAAGAAGGTCTGGTATTGTCTGACCTATGAGCTCACTATTGGACCTCGAGACTATCTCAGGTAATGCTATTGTTCACTGAAGCAGATCCAGCTCTCGCAAATTACTAGTTGTCATATGTTTTCTCTTCCCTTTCAAGGACTGCTTCAGAGGCTAAATGACTAGTAATGAAAAGAAGAGGATAGTCTATATTTAATAAATCTATTTTATAGCAAAACATACTGGAATCATGTGATTTGTAGGCTTACTATTTATTTGTGGAGAATAATAATACTGTGTGACTGAGCACATAGGTATAAGAAACTGCAGTTGTGCATAGGAGTATTTTAAGTGGCACAAGAGAAATTCTCCCGCTCTTACAGAATGGGATGTGCTGGGAACTTTCTGCTGGGAAAATATAGTAAGTAGCTTATTTTTGACTATTTTTAAAGCATGAAGTGTTCAAAGAGAGGCAGTGTTTCTTCATGGCCGGTAATAAAAGAGGAGAGAACTTGTCATAAATCAAGACTGTGCGGTAGACTTGGTGAGGCAGCGAGACAAAGGAGAGTGGGCGGTGAGGTTACCATGTGAAAAGTAAATAAGGACACACTGTACAGTCTTTTTTTTTTCGCTTTAAAAATTCTTATTAGCTTGCTACCATTTTTCTTTACCTGCCTGGAATATTGAGATCATAAGCCTTTCAAGAGCCAGTTCTGCTGTTTCTATATTACATAGTCTATAGGCCAGTATGACCATGCTCATATTCATCAATGCTATCAAACTAAACTTTATATACTATAAATACATAACCAAGAGATATAATGATATTTTTCCATGATATGTCATACAAATACACATTAGCTTAGAACATGAATTTAAAGACACGTATTTTTAAATATACAAATAATGCATTTATTATGCATAATAATAACTTATAATAATGTAATTATAAGTTATATTTATGTATATGAAATATAAAAAACATGCAGACATATGCATCCACATACACAAAACCATATTCTTTTTCTTATGTAAATTAGAATACGTATGCCTTTATTATGCATTCACATGCCACAAAGTGGCAAAAGAAAAAAGAAATAAAACAAATTATTAGGGATTTGTCCGATGAATCACAAAATCTCTCCCTACAAGCTATTAGTGTCTCAATCTCTGTTGATTTAAATTTCACCTCCCACAATGAACTCTAGTTTTTACCTTTACGCTGTCTTTTCAGTTCCTGCACTGGAGGGAAAGTGCAGATCTCATACTATTCTTACCAGTAAAACAACAAGAAATAAAATTAAAAGAGCAGTTTGTTCAGGTTTGTTAAGGATTAGATAAGATATTGTAACAATCATTATTCTACATTCACGAGGAAGACATCAATTATATTAATACAACTTTCCCTGGTGTGATAAAGGCATTCCATGACAGCAATTAAGTTAATCTCCTACAGTAGTGAGGCTTTGTGCTATAGTAAATCCCACATGAGAGTGACCAGAATTCTCCTAGTCATGTAGTTTCATGTCTTGAAGGCAGCCCATCTAATTCTCTAGTGAATCATAGGATTTGTTAGATTAGTTTGTAAAGCAGAAGTGGAAGCTGAACCAATTGCAACTGTGCTGAAGACAGGAAGGAAACAACAAACACAACCGACATAGAGACACCTACAGCCTAACAGAGGATTAGGTTTACAATTCCATAGGCCAGTGTAGTGGTTTGAAAGGAAAACAAGTGAGAGGCTCCAAGTCAGAAATACAATTTAATATGAAGAAAAGAAAGAAAAGGTAAAATAAAATAAGTGCAAAAAATACAAAAGACCACTGACAGAGTCAGAATACAACCTGGTGATGTACAACCCTGATCAGGGTGATGGAAGCAGTCCAGATGAGGTTGTCTTCCTGAAGCAGTGATCCCGTAGAAAGGTCCTGTAGCTCTGGTCCTCTGGGAATCCAGTGGAAAGGGCAGTTTGTACTGTCCCAAACCCCAGATTATATCCAGGTGAGAATGCTTTGCTCCTCCCCCTGGGCGGAGCGTCTCACAATGGGATGATGGGTTTTGCAGGGGGATCCTTGATGGGCCATTAAACAGAGATAACTCCTTCCACGAGTTATCTATGAGTCATGGGCAAGGTGTTGATGTCCCATTAACAGAAGACAGCCCTGAGGGAGGGGGGCCTGGGAAGGGCACAGTCCCATGAAGATGGTGATAGAATACTTTGTGCCCAACCCAGGAAAGCCAGTCATTACCCAGGTTCCTGAAAACAGCCCAGATTCATCACTCTAACTGTAAAACCTTCCATTAAGGTAACAAATTGAACCTATTTGGCAATGCTCAAGGGTTTCTAACCAGTGTTTTTCTATGTTATGACTTTCCCATACATCCAATTGCTTATATCTCATTCCTATCTTTTACTCTTCTGGTGTGAATTAAATAAGTTCTTAAAATAAACTGAGATGAAACCAAGAGCTAAGATGCATGTTCATCTCACTAGACGCAGGAGTCTGTTTTAGGATTTCCAGTGGCAACATATAGTGGCATCACTTGACAGTCGAAGCAAATCCCTTTTTCTTGACAAATCATAACAAGCATTTAGGAAACCTACTTTCACTGCATGCAAACTCCCTCCAGTAAAAACCTGCTGCTGCAGCTGAATTCTCTCCTACTCTTTCAGCTATCTAAACATGGCATCTATGTTGGGGCATCTAGATGGCATCTAGTGCCATCTGAGTGATTTCAAATAAGCCTGATTGTCCTCCAGTTGCCAGTCCAGAGAGGCATATACCTCCTGTAGAACCTATAGCCATTTCCATGCATGGACTTTCTGGATCTCATGTGATGTCCAGACATAACCCACCCAGCTGTCCAGCTAGTGAAATCTGAATCTCCTATTTGTCCTTCAGAGGAGAACATATTCTCACTAAAACAGTAGGGGAAGGTAGATAATGTCAATACTAGGCATTTCATGATGAAATGTGAAGAAAACAAAGGAATATGAAGAACTGTGAAGAAAATAGAAGGAAAATTAAAAAGTAAACCAGTCTGATGCACATATCTGATGCAAGATTTCAGAACATCTCTTCTGTTATGGCCTTTGGAGCCAGTAGCCTGTTCTTGCTGGGAGTGAGGTGAGGAAGAATGGCAATGCCTTTGCTCAGGATGAAGGCTGTATCTCCACAGCCATGTCTCCAAAAGCCTTTCCATCACCTTAATATCCCTGTTTGGAAACAACTGTGTTCATTCATCCAGAGAGCTGGTCTTCTCAGAAGTAACAGTGGGATTCATGATGGTCGTGATGGCAGCTGTCAGCTCCGTAACACAAGCAAGGCCCTCTCCATCTGCATGCTCTAGGCAGAGGGCTGAGGGTAGCCAGAGAGACCCCAAGGTTTCATACTGAAGTTTACAAATGTCACACTGTAGTTGGAGATCATCTGCATGATGAATATTCCATTGGAAGAAGATGATCTGGAAGCTGCCATCTTATCATAACTTGAGGTAGCGCTGAAGAATTCATATGTGTCTCTGCAAATTCAACAGAAGAAGCCTGTATGTGTGCTTTATTATTTATAAAGAGAAAAATATCCCTTGATTTAAAAACGAATCAACAATTCATGCAACCTGTGGGTTTGGTAAGCATGCTTAATATTGTATTTGACAGCAAAGAAGGTGAGAGAGTCACGAGTCTACAGAAGCAGGAATGACTTAGTTTGAATGAAAAGTCTGTTTAACTCTCCAGATGTTGGGCTTTCCTGTAGGTTTTATCATAACTCAGGTTTTTAGACATTTTCTTTTCCCTTTATTTGCCTATTTTTTTTTTTACTATCTTTAATATTCCCCTGTCTTTTATTGTTTCTTTTGCTGGAATTTTTTTGTATTTCCTCTACTTTAATTCTACCTTATCAAAATTCTTGAGGAATACCCTCAGGGAGGGGTGCAGATACAGAGCCAGCTGCAGGCTGAGCTCTGGGTGGTTGGAGATGATGCCAGAGTGATTTTTGCTTTTATATTTCCTTCACACACACACACACACACACACATATATATATATATTCTAGCTTTATTGTTGTATAGTTGTATAGTTCCTATCTAGCCCCAGTACTTTTCCCTACCCTGGTAGGCAGAAAGACAAAACACATTAAGAGGCTCCAAGCTGGGGCTCCAAGGCCCCTATATCCTAACTTGGTTCTTCCTGGGAGCCAAAATTGAAGCCAGGTCTTCAAGACACATTTTCATAAACAAAGTTTAGGTCCTATCTAAGGGGGGAGGATTTAGAAAAGGGTTGAACCGAGGAAGAATTGCCTCACCACTTATGTCTCTAATTGAGGATTTTAGTCAGTTATGCTAATTTTCTAAACATGTAAAACTCTATTCACCCTGTGCAGGGTGGGCATTTTCCGTATCTGCCCCTTGGATGCCTCCAATAAAGACTAGTCTTTATATTATCTCTTATCCTAATATTGTCTCAAAAGTGTATTGTTTCATTTCTAGGTCCTCATCATCAACAAGGAGCTGTGAAAGGCTGACCTTTTGCATAATAAAAGGCTCAGGGACCTGGGGTGACCAGGACCTGTGGTCACCCAGGTGATGAACACTCAGTGACACAGAGAGGCTGAGGATTCCGTAGGAAGGGACAAGACTTCTTTGAGGTTTCTTTAAATAGCTTAAGAAAAGACTGAAATGAAGGGATTCACACATTTCCTGCTAACTTAATGATATATAGGTGTGAAAACTCACTCTTATACCTGTTATAAGCATCAAAGTAATTGAGCTTCTCAGTGGACTTTCAGACATAGAGTTGTGAAGAAAGATTCTTTTCTTATACAAGGGCTAGTAAGAGTAAATAGAACAGAAAGAGACCTGTGCAAAGCTAACCAGCAAAGGTTTCTTTAATGTTTCAAGGATATAAAATTATATTCTGAATTATGCTTGGAAGAGTTGTATCTTTTGATGACCTGAGATTTGGAATATATAGATTTAATGTGCTAACATTAGCTAAGAAGGCCAACACACACTGCAGTTTGAGCATAAGGATAGAAGAAGGGGGTGTGAAAGGGGGCCTCATGTGAAATTCTGTTGCTGTACTAGTCTTACACATGGTGGTAATGTCATAGGGCACTTTCCTCTGTAGGTGTTAGAGCAGCTGTCCCTGCAAGGCTAGAGGCTTCATCACAAACTAAGTCTCAGGCAGCAGAATCAGCCCTACTAGTTTGAGGATGGAAGGGAATTCCACAAGAGATGCACTTCTATCCTGTGGGGAAGGTTTGTCATCATGGAGGAGCTGTTCCCACAAGTGGAGGATAAGAGCAGAAATGAGCATCAGAGAAGAAGAAAAGGAAAAAGATTGTCACTGAGACTCAGCAGCTTGAAAAGCTTCACACACCATCTGCAGAGTAGCAGCAGTCAGGGTTTGTCCCCATCTTCAATGTAAATGAAAGTTTTGGAAAAGTGGAAGGATGGAAAACTAGTGACCAGACAGGAATGCTACCTGCCAGGGATCAGTTTAACAAGGAGTAGTGCCAGGTCTTGCTCCTGGAGAGGAACAGCTCCATCCACCAGTACAAGCTGGGGCCATCCTGCTGGGAAGCAGCTTGGCAGAAAAGGACCTAGGTATCTACCTGGGCACCATGAACCAGAATGGTGTCTTTGACACTCACAAGAGTCAAAGTATGAAGTCCATTGTTATGCAGCCATTCCTGGGCTGCATAAGGAATGTTGCCAACATGTCAAGGGATGTAATCCTTCCCCCACACTCAGCACTTGGTGAGCCCACACCTGGAGGGCTCTGTCTTTGCATTGCTCAGTACAAGAGAGACATGTTAAGACTGCAAAGAAGGGTCATTGACATGGTTAAAGGACTGGAGCACCTCTCATAAGAAAACTGAAGCTGTTCAGCCTGCAGAGGAGATAGCTCATTGGGGATCTTACTAACATATAAACAGTGGCTGAAAAAAGGGTGGGAAAAGGCTGTTTACTGTGGCGTCCAGTGACAGGAACAGAGGAAATAGCCACAAACTTAAATACAGGTGATTAAGTCTAAACATCAGAAAACACTTTTTCAGTGTGAAGATGCCTGGCATGGGTTGGCCAAGGGTGTTGTGGAATCTTCATCCTTGGAAATACTCAAAAGCTGTCTGGACATGATCCTGTGTACCAAGGTCTAGGTGGCCCTGCTTGATCAGGGAGATGGATGAGTTGATCTTGAAGTCCCTTCTAACTTCAGCAATTCTGTGACTCTGATATAGCTCAGATTCACCTTTTCCTGAGGACTGAGTCAATAGAGTCAAGTCTTTAACCTTGTGTCTTCTGCTTTTAAACACCTATATGATTCTGATTTATTGAGCACTAAAGCTAAAAAACAACATAGATTTCTCAGTCCAACACATTCACAGAAGATTTGACTATATTTTAATTAGGACTCCATATAAATTTCAATAAAAAAAAATGTTTCCAGGATTATGAGATGATAGTTAGAAGGTGTTGAAAGTAACTGTTTCATTTTTGTTAATGAACATTTCTACATGTAATTGTTGTAAACTATCTCTGAACTCTGTCCTTTGCAGATTCTGCTATTCAGAGAGGAAACTGAATGCGAACAAAGGATCCATGAATAAGTGAATCTAAGACCTACAGAAATAATTTTCACATGTTTTCTATCATAAATGTAGAAAGGAAGAGGGGACATGCCAGGTAAGTACAGTAAAGCTGTGTTTTTTATCAAGTCTCTTACTCAATTTCTGTCTTTAACTCAAAATGACTCGCAAATTTAAATAATTCATGGGAGGCATGGAAAATCTTACAAATTACTGAAGACACTGGGACAGCTAAAATAATCTAAGAAATTCAGAATGACACTTTTGTCTGGTCTGCCCATAAAAGAATCAGAACCAAGAAATGGTCATCAGGCTGCTAGGGATGTGCATGGGCAGTGTATCTCACTCTGTACTTCTGCAACAAACCCCTGCATAGAGAGTAGAAATTTTGCTGACTAAATATTTTCTTCTATTAATAATACTTAAATGTGACCAATAATGTGGATTTTCCAGAAGCTTATCTTGCCTACTGGTTGCATATGTCTGCTATTTCAGCAATTGCAGTTTGTTCTGTGTAATGAAACAATATTTAAATGTCCAAAGCATTTCCAATTATCTTTGCTTCCTCTCTCATGACTGTACTTTCAACTTTGTTGAGTAATTTTTTTTTTTTTTTTTTTTCTTGCTGCTGAGACATGCCTCTCACTAAGAGGAATTTCCTGTAAAACCTTTTTTTTTCTTATTATGTCTACAAAAACACGAAAAATAAGAAGGCTATTGGTGTAATACAGTACCTATCATGCTGGCAAATTTTGTCCCATTGCCTCCCTGTACTGTGCCACCTGTGCGTGCTTCTGTGCTTGTTATCCCACCACTTTGGAGCAAGATTTTTTTTTTTTTATGCTTTTGTTGTAGACCACCTTTTTAAGTGGGCCACTCTGTCAGAGCTAGACTTCCTAGGCATTGTAGGAAGTACAAGAGTACTTGTAACGGGTCAGGAAGAAAAAGATGAATCATGTTCCAAAATCTTGCAATCTAAGTCTAAATCTAGAGATGGCAGATGGATACTGACAGACAGATGGTGTTGAGCAAAAATTAATACAAACAATTACCAATAATATAAATTATACAAACAAAAGGAATACACATACAAATAACACTCATGCATATGATATGCATAAATAATAATGCTAAATAAGAGAATGAGACATATCCAGAAGACAAATATTTATAGATTGAAAACTAGCTCACAAAAATATTTTTTTTACCCTTCCCAGACAGTCTTAGATTTAAAAAATTTAGTTGCCTTGCCTAGGTTAGAATCAAGATTTTCTTAGTAAATGATATATTTTGAGGAATGTGCTCGCATTCTTAATTTTTGATCTTCAGCTTAGTTGCTAAGTTAAAAAAATCAATCTTTATCAATCATTTTGCTACAGAAAGGAAAAGAAGCACTTCCAGAGGACAATTCCTATAATATTAGGACAGGGTATTCCAACCATTATGGGAATCTATATCAAAAATTCAGATAAAATCTTCTAACTTTAAAGTTAGACAAGGAAAATTAAGATGTGCGTATATTGGGGAAGAGATATGAAGCCTGGGAAATAGCCAAAAATTGAACCTAGATTTCTTGAGTCTCATCTAATCTTCATAGTTCTGAAACTTTCTTACCAGGAAGCAACAGCCTAGTAATAATAAGGTAGATTTCTAGGGACTTACAGAGCAGGACATCAAGGACTGTGTTTTAGTTTTAAAACAGACTTTAAATAGAAATTATCTTTCAACTGCAGACAATTTCAGCAGACTTCTGTTGAAGTCTTCCATCAAAAATTAATATATAATTTCCTTTGAAATTTTAGGATTTATTTATTTAATAGCTTCTATAATTTTTGAAAATCACATTTGATATGTAAATTTAAGGATAATATGTTTATATTATCCTCAAAATTGTGCTATATTTAGGTTTGCATTTAAGGGAGGTCTGCTATATTTTGGTTTTCATTTTGCCTTCTTGTAGCCAAGTCCTAAATTACTGGTGTATAGCTCTCCAGATGATAATGGGACATATAAAGTCACTATTTCTGCAGTCAATATTTGGATTACTGGGTCAACGTCTTGGCAAGTACACATGTACAAGGTTTCAAATGATTAGAGAGTATGTTAAATGTTACTATATAAAGTGATACCAGGAATCAAGTGGAATTAAAATGCAGTCAATTGGGACATCAAACCACAGACCTCTTTTATTTAGATGTTTGAAAAAGTGAAACACACAAGGAATTGTGAAAAACAGCGTTAGAGATGCTTGAAAGAAAGATAGGAAAAAAAGCAAAATATGTAAATAAAGGTGTTATGAATGTATTAACTTTCATTCTCTTTTCACCTTTCTACTCTTATGTTATGCACCCATTTTCATGACATGCATATTTTAGACTACAGAATTCGATATTTTACTAGAAGAGGGGAGCAGCAATGTATTTCAACCATTAGTAAATCAGTTACTGGGTATGTTTTTCTGTAGGTTCATATAGAAAGTTTTCATTGAAGGCAAGGCATTTGTCAGTGCATTCCTCCTCTGCCCTTCTGAATATCTAAGATTTTTTTTTTTTTTGTTGAGGGCGGAATATAAATACAAAAGTGAGGATAACTTTGTGGTCTGTGTGACTAAGTCAGAAAGAGTTTTTGCAGACACAGTTGATCAAGCTTGGCAGAGCACACTGGAGTGCTGGGTGTCTAAATCCCAGTGTTGCATGGAACACAACTGGGGTCTCTCAGGGACAGGACTTCTGTCTGTCCAGAATACTCCACATTGATATACCCACATGCCATTCCTGGCAGGGAAATACATGGACATATTTGTCAGCACCAGAACCTATGGATTTTAAAGCAATGGATTTACACCTCTCCTCTAAAGTGAGGTTTCTCATTTCTGATCAGATGGAAAGCAAAAACTTAACCTATTGATCTGAAAATCTCTGTGGATACCACAGTGTATGTAGACATCTGACTAAGCTCGACTTACGAGGAAAGATAGTATCCTACAGAAAAGCTCAAAGACAGTCAAGGCAAATACTTCACCAGTGTTGATTTCCAAATCTGTAATATTTTGGATGTGCACTACAGGGTTCTGGAGAAACTGAGGATAAAATCAGCTATTAACCCAAGTGCAAAAACATTTGTGTGCTCAATGGCACTCTGAAGTGGTTTCAAAGGATTCAGAAACCAAATCTCTGAACGCTGGGCAGGCCAAGTGACATAACATTGTTACTTAGTGTGATTATATAGGGAGTTCTATGAAGTTCTATATTAACTTCTACAGACTTGTACTAAGTTATTTAGGTATAGCAGTTATGTTGCTGAAGGCTATGTGTGAACAGATATAATGCCAACAGAAAAAAAAAAAAAAAGCCACATGAATAATAACCTTTCTTTAAAAAATCCCCACAATGTTCAGAAATGTTTAATTCATTTCATATTACTTGCGAGAAATTCTGTCTTCATTGAGTTTTTTTTTTTAAAAACCATAATGGTTCTCTTTTTGTTTCAGGCTTCTATTTTTAACCTCCTCATAGGCTTGTAGTTGAAATAATTCTATTTTAATGTTTAATAAAAGACTTTAATTTCCCATATTGGTATTTCTTACCCCAGAACTTATTTGGAATCATTAATAAGTTTTCAAAAGGTTTTCTGTGCTCTGAAGATATGTAATATCCTCATAACATAACTTAAAAAAAGTAGTGCAATGTCTTGAACTGATCTGAGATGAAAATCAACACCAGGATCTTCATTTCCAGACATCCTAGAGGCAAAACGGGCGTAAGACTTTTTTTTTTTCAACCCTTTTTCATAGCTTACCATTCATCACTTGTGGTGTACCACTCACTCAGTGGTGCTGGCAAAAATGACCATGGGGCTGACCTGAGATCAGTTCTGGAGCAGAAATGGAGAGAGGAGGAGAGGAAGCAGTAATTCATTAAGCTCCCATTAAAGTCAAGAAAAAACAAATCTAACTGTGCCCCAAGGTGGTAGCCAAAGAGGAATGTAGTAGATTTAGATAATATAGAGGGTTTTAATACATCTGCTCACATTATCTTGTATTAGCGCTGTAGACTCACTTCCCTCAGCAAAAATCACTTTTGTAAAATGTCTGAGTGCTCTGAAATATATATATATGCATATATTTGTTGTTGCTTATATATGTATATATTTGTTGTTGCTGTTGTTTGTTTTTTTTGGTGGGTTTTTTTTGTGGGTTTTTTTTGTGGTTTTTTTTGTGGGGTTTTTTTTTTTTTTTTTATATTTTTTTTTTTTTTTTTTTTTTTTTTTTTTTTTTTTTTTTTTTTTTTTTTTTTTTTTTTTGTTGTTGTTGTTGTTGTTGTGTTTTTTTTTTTTTTTGATTGTAACATCTCAAGTTCGTTTTCAGTTCTAGTCTGGTACAATTTAACAGAAAATTTCACTGTTTTCTATCTGAATCTATAGATCCAAAGCAGAAGGCAGGCATGGAGAAATTTCTGGCATGGGGAAATAGATTACTCAGTTGTTAGCAGGGCTATTGCCACTTACAATTATTAGTTTCTCATTTTCTCTTTTTATCTGAGAAGAAACTTTATATCCATCATTAAGAATAGTCTTACTTTTATGTGACGCAAATGAGAGACTGGATTCAATATTGACTATATCAAATTCAGATATTTAAATCAAAGTTCCAGTGAGATCAACTGCACCATCTGTGGTGACAAAAAAGAAAAATATTCAAGAGCCCTGATACACATTTGTAGATCTTTTGATTTTTTGAAACCTACATTTCTCAGCTCAAAATACAAACTCAATGCCCAGACTAAATTATATTAGTTCAAGAGAATATTAAACCGCATGGTCTTTCACAATGCTCAGATTTAAAAGAACATGATTTTTATATTTTAATGGACTTATGAGTGCAATTATTCATAGAACTACTGTGCAGATGATTAATTTTTTTTATCACCTTAAAAATGTTGGAGAATTTCTGTATTTTTTTGGACAGAGGTGTTAATGAACAAGAATAATTTTTTCAGAACTTGAAACTGCAATAGGTCAAAGAGATGCTTTTTAAATGTACATTTGTTAAATACATGGAATGGAACAACATTTTAAGATTAAGCACCTAGATACATAGTTTAGGCATTCAAATCAGTGACTTGAGTTTAGGATTGTTGACAGCTTTGTCTTCTTTCGATTGCTTTCCTGCAGTGAGAGGAAGATGTTATTGCTCCCACTTCCGCCCTGGATTTAACTGTGATACTTCATAGTTTTATTATTCATTGATATTGAATGTACTAATATGAGGGAAGAAAGAGGTAAAGCCTTAAATGGTTAGAGATGTTTGACAGCAAAATTAGATTCAAGTTTTCTAGATAAGATGTAGCATTTTTACCTAAGAGTAATCCTCCACACAGATTCTCTCTCCCCTAGGATGCCCTTGTAACTCTAGTGTATGATCCATTACCAGAACTTTTAAAGACAAATATCCTCCTCTCACAAAGTCACTGAGCTGCAGCAGTAAAGAATGACACAATCCCAGATAGACAGATAAATAACACAGTCTAACACTGAATAGGGTTTGACCACTTGGGGGATAAAATGATTTCTATTTTGTTTTGTGATTTTGTGTTAGATTCCGTGACTAATGAATACATGGCTATGTCTCATCATCTGTAGCAAAGTGCCAGAAGTCCATCTTTATGGAATAAAGTTTTCTGTGCTGGAACAAAAGGGATTTTTATGGACGCATACCTGACTCCATGTAACTCTCTTTACAGAAGCAGCATCAGGAAAAGGTGGGGTTCTGTTCTAAATGATCACCAGAGCTGAAAAGATGCAATTTCTTACTACAAATTCAATACAAGAGTCGCAAATGAAATGTTGATTGCAAAGTGGGTAGTGAATTCCTACACCAGATTTAGTGCATCTACCCACTTGGTTAAATATTTTATCTCCTCCTATTGCCATAGCATCCATACTGCCCCTCCCCACAAAATAAATGACAAAAACCTCAAAGCTCACCTGGGCCCAAACCCATGAACTGCAAAGATCAATCTCTGGCACTGGAATACTTGGAAATTTTATCTACAGGATTTCCAATGGTGCACAGTGAGTGACCAGTTTTGTACAAATGTGCTTCTACTGCTACAAGGACCAATTTTTTTTTTCATATAAAACAATCTTATTCCTTCAGGTAAGTGAGTATAGCATTACCAGCCTGGAACATGACTGTTCTTGTTTGCCAGCCACAAACTAATCTCACCTTATTCACCATGGCAACATTGACACAGCTGTCTATCCCTCTGTTTCCATGGTAAAGGACCAGTAGATAGTACTCCACTGCTTTATGCCAGACTTCTAATTCTGTCACAGATTTCCAAATATTCTAATGGTTAAAAGTTGTGTAGAAGCCTCTGAGGTGTCACCTGATCTGGGTGCAAAACCCAAAATCAAAACCAAATCCCAAAAATTAAAACACACAGGAAACAGCCAAAACCAAACTGGAGACAAAATACCTGGTCTTAAAAAGCAACAACAACAACAAAGCAAAAAAAAAACCCCAAAACCAACCAAACAAAAAAAAAAAAACAANATGTGAGAGGAAATGAAAGAAATATCCGCATGGAAAAAACAAAACAACAACAACACAAAAAACCAAAAAAAAAAACAAAAAGCAAAACAAACAAACAAACAGACAGACAAAACCAAAACCAAAACAAACAAAAAAAATCCAAAAAAGCAAACAAAACCAAACAAAAAAACACCAGTCTGTGAGTCTGTGAAAGCAGAACTTATTAAAGCTCTTTTCCACCATAAGAGACAGCGTTAATTTTTTTTGCCAAATCACAGGATTCTTTTAAGGACTTTTTTTTTTTTTCCTGTACCTACAGTATTTAAAAAAAAAATAAAAATTCTCCTAAACAGAACCCTAGTCAAAACTTTCACTAGTCAGAAATATTTGAAGTGGGACTTATTTCCCAAACAGTGAGCTCTTCCAAGTTCACCACACAGAGACACAACTTTAAGTTTACAGGTAAAATACTTCAAGTAGCACCATAGTCCTTCTCAGCAAAGTGAATTAAGAGCTCTAAACACATTTTCAAGTACAAGTATCTTGTAGCCAAAGGTGCCCTGTTAGGCTTCATGGTTGGGTCTGAGCACTCCCAAATGCTCTGGGTGATGCACATCCATTGTCTTAAAAGGCCAGGGCATATGAACTGCTTCTGAAGTGTCCCCTTCAAGCCCTGAAGTATTTTTCAAGCTTTTGAAATGTTTCTCCTACCTCTGTTTGAATACAAGACTATCAAAAAAGTTCAAAAATTCTAGGGAGCTGTGTCTGTGATTAACTACCTTATGTGAGTAATGATCTGCTATAGAAATTATTGCTTTGCTCCTGATAAGACAAATACCTACCAGTTACTTTGCTCCAGAGCTTTTTCTATTTTTATGACAGTCTAACACTGACCTTAGTGTATGCATTCCTATGCACTTTATTATTATTCAAGTATAATGTGCTACTGACATGGTTTTGGGAGTCTTGTTCAACAACACTGATTCTTGTTCTGCATGGCAGGACACATTTTGCAGTTTCTAAGTGTGTAGTCAGTAGCTAGTTATAGAGATGTGATCAAAAGATAATTTTAAACTTTCCTTTCAGAAGCATAAATATATGAGTTTATTTTCATATTAGATACCCCAGTAATATCACTAAATTCCTGAGCCTGTGGGTATTACCTTGCAAAATACTTCAGTAGGAGAGGCAGTGCTATTGCATCTTGCCAGCAAGTTTCTAGTATTCATTTAGATTTTCCTTACTAGGTCACTTCATTAAAAAAAGATTAAAGTCTACTCCAGCTAGAGGCATGAATTCCCACTTCTGTTTTCAGACAAGTCCGATATCAGTGCAATTCTGAAATAATCTTGACTCTAAAAACAATGTTAAACACATTTGTTAGGAGACTGTACATCTCTTCTGGGTCTTTAGTGGGTCACCTAATCCTAACCTTTGTAGCACTTCAATGAGAGGGAACTTTCCCAAAGAGTGTAGCTTTAAAGGTGAGGGAGCTGAGTAACTCCAAAGTAAACACAACAAAAAGCTACAACAGTCACATCTGCTGCAGTATCTTCCTTCCACCTTACTGCCAAATTCATAACTTCCCACACACGCCATTTGAAAAGATTCACAGAGATCAGCATCTGAGATAGAAGTTCCCTGAAATACTTTTGAGGGAGAGAGGCTTTCCTCAATTAAACAACATTCTGCTTGGAGGGAAACCACCTTGAAATAGCCAGGAGATTAATAGTATATCCTCTCTAAACCGTTTCCAGGAAAGGGCTCCTTATGCCCATTCTTCACATTAATCCAATAATTACAACTAAATTGAAATTTTGAGGGAAAGTGGGTGATATTTAAATCCCTCTCTAGTCAAACAATTGGGTTTGAAAGAGTGTCAGTGGGGAAGCCCACACATAAAAACTCTTGAACAGAGAAGTTTTCACTCCTGATTTGCACATGTGAAACACACTGATCATATGCAGAAAAGCATGAGGGAGGGTTAGCCATGGTATGAGCACACATTGAAACATGCCTCTGTAGTCAGCAAAACAGGTTTGGTGGGTTTTAGGTGCAAACTGGTCACTGCAAAATGGCTTTGTATCAAAGCTTTATGCCACAGCAATAATTTAAATGTCGTGGGGGCCTCACCATCAGAAACACAGGAGTGGACAGGTTTTAACAGCAACAAGGCAAAGGCAATTCTGAATATTCCTTATTGATTAAAGGCTGAACTTTGGCAGCTGAAAAAGGCTTTGAGGTCACTAATTCCACATGCTAAGTCCTCTTCTGACTTCTGACTCCAGTCAGCTGAACTGTGCTGACTTTCCTATTTTCACTCAAAAGATTAAGTGTATTCATTTGGCTGTGCATGTTGCAGGAGCACTAAAAGACTGCTAAAGTACATGCTCACCATGGGCCTGATCAAAGCCCTCTGAGATCAATGGGAATATTTCCTTTGACTTCAATGGGCTTTTGATAAGATTCCAAATTACCCAGTGGAAAGTTAGCCTCTGTAGGATGGTCCTGATGTTAGCGTACCCATGGGCACGGCACTCCAAAGGATTTGGCTCCACACCAGGGTGACACACAGCCTCTCACGCTGGAGCAGATGCAAGTGTGGCATCTCATTCTGGTATTTCGTAAAATACCACAGTGGTGATAAAGGAAACATATTTTGATTGACAGCTTCCATACTAGCTGGTACTTGAAACAGCTTGCAGCCACATCAGGATCTGGCAGGAAGCCAGACCCCATTCACAATAATGGGACATCATACAAATATCAACAGGGCTGTATCCAAAACAGCTGTTATTATTAATTTCATGTCTTTTAAGAGGAAGAGAGGATTTCAGCCATTTGAAAGGATTTTTCAAATGAATAATTATACTGTTTGTTGGCATTTAATTTCTGTTTACCTCTGCTTCTAAAGTTGTAGCTAGTGGTCCCATGTGAATTGGATTTAGAGATACAATTGCTGTTTAATTTAGCTGATTCACTTGACATGTCTTCTGCCTTTTGTTACAGGAGGTGATTTTTTGAAGAAAATTGAAGGCAGCTGAATGTTGACAAAAATAAAAAAAACCATGAAGTTGGGGTTTAGAAAGCTGTGCTTTGATATAAGAGTCTGCAGACAATTTGGAAAATAGGAAAAAGAAATTTGCTCTTGTGGAAAAAGGTTCAACAATTGGAGATTAGAAGTGAACAAACTATTCACAATGAACCATCTCAGCTCCGTGGAAGTTTCCAGGGTCCTCATTCTACTTTGCTTTAAGAGCTAGCTTGAGACTAGATGTGCTACTCTTTTCTGTTATACTACTTCCTTTTTATTACAGAGAATTTTCGACAAATAGAGATTCAAGTTCAGCTATATCTTTTCTTCTGCAGCAGCTGAAATTTTTAGATGTTTTATGGAAAAGATTTAGTCCCTGTTCTACAAGGATGTATTAGAGTGAATGCAAACATAAATGATAGTGGAAGAATAAAGAAAAACCTAAGCTCAAAGATTATGTGGACTGATCAGGTAAAAGGGGTAGATGTATGGTCAAATTTACAACCAACACAGAGTTTCATAGCTCTTTTAGGTGATTTAGATATGATATTTTCTTGTGAAACAGATCATCAATTCTTCTTTCAATACTGTTTTTATTCTTCTATTGATATAATAATCTGTGCATGTATATGTGTATATATATATCTGTATACATGCAAATGTATTTATACCTAAACAACAAAAACTACAGATATTAATGTTAAAGGAACCCTGTAAAAAAACCCTGTATTTTCTTAACCCTGATGTGGAGGAGTTACTTTGAATGATGGATTTCAGAAGAAATCCAAAAATATATAAGTGGGTAGATATATGCAGGGATTTTTTAAACTGTGGAGCAAGTTGCAAGAGGGTTTGGTTATGATTCAAAAACTGTAGGGGAAGGAGAGAGAGAGTATCAAAGGAGACTTCTGTTTCTGGATGACTGAGGGCGGTAGCATGAAACCTTTAAAGGAAAGCTTTAGACAGAAAAGAAAGATTATGAGGCTGGTTTAGTCATCCAGGTTTTGAGAAATTAGTGAGCTGGTTAAGATGAGATATGAGACTTTGAAAGAATAAAGGACTCAAAGACTCCAGATCCCAAAGAGAGAAAAACAAAAGAGTGGGAGAAAAACAAAAACCTACTATATTGCAAGAAACCCCAATATTCGTCACACGCCCGTTATGAAAAACGTCTCACAAATATGGTGGGGTTTAGTTTTAATTGTAGTCATCACCAGGACTGATGAGTTCACTGCTCTAGAGAGTTTATTTTTCACACTGTAAAGTCATTGTTTAGACAAATAATAAGTGGGATTTTTTTCCTTGACAGATTTGAGTACTATTTTCAGTCCTAATCTTGTTATCTCAGTCTCTACCTTTCTGGTTTTTCTTGCTGTTTTATCTTCAGATTTCAAATAACAAAGTTGAAAGTTTGGCTTCTGAAAAAAATATACTAAAAAATGAGCTCTTCAGAAATAAATTTGAAAATTTATGTATCTCCAAATTAAAGGTGCTAGACGTTTTACAGCTCTACCTGAGGAAATTTCAAACCTGCATATGAAATACATTCGTGCTTTCTGTGCTTTTGAAGTTGTTACTAGCCTGACTGAATGTGCAGGTGGTAGTGATCTACAGTTTTTGTTTATCCTACTGAGTGAAAATGAGGGAGGACATATTTGTAGACTCATTCAGCTAAAATTCTGAAATGCTGTCTCTTTTATTTTATTTTATTCTCCTGAAATCCTGTCTGGTTCAGTCAATTTTCTCAGAGGTTCCTTTTTGCTAGCAGTAGTACCAGCACTCAAACTTTTCATGTTTAAAAGCAGAGGTCATTCTCTGTTCATTTTAAGTTGTAAGAGCTTTCTTAAGAGAGGACTAGGAAAATACATGTTTAAGGGCAATTAATTTTAATACCATTTAAAAGAAAAATCTTTTGCAAAAACTAACCCGCAAATTATTATCTTCTAAAAATCTCACCTGTTATTTTCCATAACTTTGGATCCTGAAAAATTTCTAAATATTTAAAGATCACATTTATAAAAGGAAACATTGCTTTTATTTAAAATACATGGAAGGCAATAAGATGGGTTTTATGCATCAGTCTGTCTGTATGGTACCAATGCCTGTTAGTGTACTTGTCACTGCTAGTCAGTAGTATAGATAAATCCCACTGCTTCTTTTTTGGTAGTGTCTTGTTGCTTTTTGTTTCATTTTGTTTTGCTTTTTTTAGTTTTTTTTTGTTTGTTTGTTTGTTTGTTTGCTTGTTTGTTTGTTTTTGTTTTTTGTTTTTTTTTTTGTTTTTTTTGGCTGTGTTGTAGTAGCTCTTCTTCTGTCTGTGATACACCAAGATACATTATTCTATGTTTTTGTAATATAGGAGATGTTGCTTTATCTATGTGCGCTACTGTCTTTTTGCTCAACATCTCCTTGAAAAGGACAATTATTTTCCTGAACCAACACTCCAACACTTCAACAACTGCTGTGAGTAGTTGGGCAGGGGGAGGGGGGAAGGGGGCTGGAGATTTGTCTATTTCTTGATGTTTAAGGGTTTTTTGGCTGCTTGTGTCTTTTTATCTTTTCTTGAAGTCATAGATAAGCATTTCTTATCTATTGAACTTCTTACACCATGTGGACAAAATCTGATATTGTATGCCATAGTGTGTGATTCTCTTTGCTTTTACAGCTACTGGTGCTCGTTAGCTTATTTATCCATTTATGTAATTTATCTTAAAATGTGGTAACTCAAAAAAAAAAGTAAAAAGGAGGGAAAAGGAAGGAAGAAAATGTACCTATTTATTTGCATGAAGTAGAAAAAATTGTTTTATTTCTGCTGCTATGTTCACTAGCTTTCTCTTGCATTGAATATACATTTTTTACTTCTGGGCTTTGAGGGCTCTACCATTTTTATCTTTAAAATAGTCTTGTGACTTAAAGTATTTGGTAATAATGGCTCTGTGTCTGTCACTTTATAAAGTGGTATGCCTTTCCCACATAAGCCATTGTTTTTCTCAAATGCTGGGTGTCTATACTGCAAGGCAGTCCCTCTCCATAGCAATAGCGGAGTTTTTTTCTTCAATCTTTTTCTTTTATATACTTTTCATTCAGAGCACACTTGTAAATCATTCAAGTAATAGTCTATTTCTTTGGGCTGAATTTGTTACTATTCAAGTCCTCTGGTTATTACCAGCAGTTCTTCAGTTCATCTCAGATTTTAAGGATTTTCTGATCAGTAGATTAATGTGTAAGAAATTATAGATAGTTTTTTATTTCTGGAAAAGAAATATTTCTGTATTGCTAAAGTTACATGTTCTTTCCCATTCTTTTGGTCTTATGACACAGTTATCTTCATTTTCTTCCATATTTTATTTCCATTTCTCGTTTAAATTTTTCATGTACCATATTCACTCTGAAGCCAATGTATTCATTCAATGTCTACTTCTGTGTGTCATACAGATGTATCGTTTAATAAAAATTTTGTATTAAGATATTGATGTCCCCCTGATTAGAATGGGAAATATTATAATATTGCTGTTGGCTTATCCATATTGCTTGTAGACAATTCACTGGAAACTGATCTCTTTCATTCATCCAAAAACTAAGTTACTGGGAGCCATTCTTTAATAAAGGGATTAGATGTTTGCCTTGTCTATGATTATTCCATCTACTTTAAAATGTATGGAGATTTCTAGCTGTAAATCACTATTTTTTACTTCCAACTTTTCTAGAGAAGTATAAGAACTGGTTAAAAGAAATCTACCATAAGTTTTTTGAGGAGAATTTCTCTTTCATAAAATTGAAATGTTCAAGAAGATTGCACTCTTCTGGGCAAGTGTTGTTTTAGAAGAGGTTCTTCATAACTGCAGGACCAAAACAAAGTAGTTTTTGCCATTTTATAATTTGAATTTTCTTCTTGCTTTTTGAGCTACCTGTCTTTCAGTCCTCATTCCCCATTCCCCCATAATCTCTTTTACCTTTCCGATTTCCCTAAATTTCATTTTGGTTTCTGTTTTAGATTTGCATGGCCAAGCCCTGGTAGTGGGTGGCTACAAGGGTGGCTTCTGTGAGAAGCTGCCAGAAGCTTCCTTCACATCCACCAGAGCCAATCCCTGGCAGCTCCCAGGATGGATGTGCCACTAGTCAAGGCTGGGCCACATAGAAATGGTGATAACACCTTTGTGTTAACAGATTTAAGAAGGAAGAAATAACCAAGAGTTGCTGCAGAGTTGTAATTTTGCGGAGATGTCAAGGTCAGTGATGAAGGAGGGGAAAGAGGTGCTCCAAGTGGTGGAGATGAAATTCCCCTGCACCCCATGGTGCAGACCATGGTGAGGCAGCTGTGCCCCTGCGGCCCATGGAGAACCATGGGGATGAACACATCCACCTGCAGCCCCTGGAGGATCCCCCTGCCCCAGAGCAGGTGGACGCCTGGGAGGAGGCTGTGACCTCATGGGAGACCCAAGGAGAGAGAAGCCTACACTGGAGCAGCCTGTCCTTGAAGGACTGCACCTTGTAGAAGAGTCTTCCGTGCCACAGCAGCCTTGGGAGGACTGTTGCCTGTGGATTGGACTCACGCTGGAGAAGTTCGTGGTAAACTGTCTCCTGTGGGAGGGACCTCAGAGTGCAGCAGGGGAACAACTCCTCTCCCTGAACAGCAGGAGAAACAATGGGTGATGAACTGACCAGAACCCCATTCTGTGCTTCCCTGCACCACTGGGGTAGGATGTAGAGCTGAGAAGGAGGGACGGGTGGGGGGAAGATGTTTTGAAAGTTTTATTTTACTTTTCATTATCCTGCTCTGATTTTGTAAATAATAAATTCAATTAATTCCAATTCTATCTTGTTTTGCCTGTGAGTGATCCCTCCCAGTCCTGATATCAACTTATTCACCCTCCATTATATTTTCTCTCCTCTCTCCAGCTGAGGGGAGTGATAGAGAGGCTTTGGTGGGTGCCTGGAATCCAGACATTGTCTACCCACTACATTTTCCTTACTTAATTTCTATAGAAAAACAAGCCAATGATGTAGCAAAATGCCACACACTTCCCTGTGTCTTTTTCCACTACATAAGACTGAATTCTTTCAGATCCATTGTATTTCATGTGGACCAGAATGACTGCTCCCTGAAAGTGTTTGGGCTCAGACTTTAGTGTAAAGTAGTAAAGTTGCATGACTGGAAGCTCTATTTCTGAGCGATTGCTAGTTGTCAGGTCAGTGTTCTCCATAATTTCCAGGTAGTACTGGGAAATACTTTCCCTAAATCAATCTTTAAAGGGTCCTATTCAGAACTGCAGAAATGAAATTAACAGACCTGCATGAGAACCTACTCATAATGGGACAGCTTACTTGGGCAGAAAAATGTGAGGATTGATGTCTTTAGACCCTGTAAAGAGAATGGGGAAAAGTACCAGATGGCCAAGAGAAAGATATAGGGAGTCTGTTATGCTTAAAACTAACAAGTGATCCAGAGGGTAATGCTTCCTTAAGGCATAATCAAGCATTCAGGAGACAGATGGTGGAAAGAGTAGGGAGTCAAGACAGTTCTAATTAGTCCAACACCATATGGAGTTGCTTCTTTCTAGAAGCTCAACCTTCTAGACAGGCCTGTGGGTTTACCTACTGGACATCCCAGAGATTTTTGAAAGTGTTTAATGACTCACAACCAACCCACTTGGTCAGATTTTTATTTTACAGAAATAAGTGGATGACGTTAAGTATGGGAAGCCCGATTCATAAATCTCCGATATGAGACTAAGATGTAGCTGGACTGGGACTATACCAATGAACCAAGAAATTAGAGGAATTCTTATGTCTGATAAAGCTGGAGTCTACAGAGGTACCTGAAATATTGCTTAATTTTGTTTTCATTCATAAAAAGTCACCTCCTTACTTCCAGCCAGCATGTAGGAGGAAGTATTACAATTCTGCTGGAGTTATATATGTGGGCTGTACTCCTATTTTGCAGGGTTTTTTTGGCCACTGTGATTACTCCCTTTATCAGCACTCCTAAAAAGTAGAAGATATCTTCTGCGTCTTAATTGTATTTATCTCTACTTGTATCCTTTTTTTATTTTGTTCACAAAGTCCCACACCATCTGTACGTGCTGGGAAAGACAATGGCTTTTAGTCCTGGGAGAATATGAAAGAGAAAACCACTAGAGAGCATATCTACAGTTTAAGGTAGATTGCAGTGCAGACACGCAGGGACATTTCTAAGTTGAGGGGACAGTGGCAAAAAAGGTACAGTAATACATGTGAAATCAGGATATCCCAAATCACATCTGTATAGCACTGCAGGCTTATTCAGTTGAATGGAGTCCTCATAAATGCCATTACAATGAACATAGCATCTTCTGTATGCATCAAGAAAATATTAATAAAAAATATAGTGTTATATTTTTCTGATACCAGGAACCATTGAGAAACACTGAAAACATGTAGAAGATTTTCTTCAGAAACAGAAAAGTAGTTTTCTCCCTCTACCTCAGTTAAATTTTAAATAAAACTATTATATCTTGTAGCAAGTGATGTTTAAGCCCCAATATGTCCCAAGAATACTCTTTTCATCAGTGACAAGTGGTTAAGTGCATTTGTCGAACTTCCTTCTCTATCTGAAAAAATAAATGCAGTATTCAGATCACCTATTATTCTAATGCCAGAAAACCCATTGGCATTCATCTTTACATGTTTGGAATCTCAGTGACTTTCAGTATAACATTTTAGCTGACTCCTCGAACTTTTGCACAAAACAAGACAGACTGCCTCCTTTTTGTCACCAATCACCTACTGCATATTTTTTCCTTCATTTATATTTTAAAGAATTTTAGTTTTTTTCACTTTCTATATTGAAAAAAATGTTCTTGTCAGCCTATTCTCATTATTTCTTAGTATATTCATTAAACTTAGCCTAAATGTTTATAAACCATTCATTTTATAGACGGGAAATTATTTTCAGTGGAGCTTTAGTGACTCCTTTTCAATTCAACATTCTTTACATACTGCAAGACATCATTACAAATAAATTGAATTATCAACTGGCACTCAGAATCTGAGGCAGTCTCTAGGTCACACATTCTACAAAGATAACACTCATAAGCTATGGGTGACATTACCTTCTTTTATTTCTTCTGTTACCAAATTCAGACTTTAAGGAGTGATCTAGGCTGCTTTTCTTTTCATCTCTGAGTCCAAAGCTTTACTATCCCCTAAAGCTCTATCTCTGTTCAACTACTCTGAAAAGCTGTTGAGAGAGGTAATGACTAACAAGAGCTGAAGTGCCAGCATTATGCAGGTGACACAGCACCAGCATTACACAAAACCTAAACTCTAGTGTCTCAAAAATCTCAGTGCTCCTCTGAAATTAAAATTTGGCCAAAGAGAAATTAAAAGACAGAATACAGAAAAGTAAAATAATAGTTTTAAGTATTTTTGCTCTATCAGTTTGCACAGGATGAAGTTGACTTGCCGTTTCAGTAGGTTTGCCCATTATTTAGAATTAGGTCTGGTCAGTGTGACATCTTTATTGACAAACATTTTAATGGAATGAACTGTAAGGAAATATCTCAGCAACATTGCTCGTTATAAGTTAGGTGTGTACCTAACCTAATTGTCTAGGCTCCATGTATAGGTAGCAGGGAGAGTGGCCTCCAGGGTATGACAGGTGCCATTTACATCTTGCTCAACACAGTAAGTCAGATTCTGTATCTTATTCATCTTTCCTACTGTGATGTGTCTTCTTCTCATTAAAAAATCCACTTGAGTGGTAAAAATACTGTGCCCCTCAAGATGGATGTTAAATACCTAAGTAACCACGCATTAGAAATAAATGTGTTTTTTATTTCTTTTGCAGTCATGCACAACACTTCTGGAACACCTGTCCACATATTCTCCCTGCTTTCTCTGTGGATTAGTTATTCATGATCCTCAATATATAGTTGTCCCTTCAATATGTCATCTTCATTAGTAAACTCTTAATTTCTCCTGAAAATGACTGCCCTGGTGCTCTTACAAGGCCAGATACTTTGCTCCTGCTTATTACTAGGTGTATTACTTGGTGGCAGCTCATCTTTCATTATGATGGACAGGAGTGAAGTGTACTGGAACATAACAATTATAGCCTTGTAAGGTGGAAAAGAAAACAAACTCAGAAAATCTAACTATTGGGGCTACTTGAAAGTTTTTCTCCCAAGATGGGCATGAAGGGTTTGACTATAAAAAGCCCAAGGAAAAGAAATTGAGGCATGATGTAAAAAAGCAAGAAAAGAGGCTGTGTGCATATGTCCATGTTATTGGAGAATTAAGACTTTGCAACACCTAAAATCAATCCCAACACCTCAGATAAAACATTGCTTTAATGATGATTGAAATAATTTCAATGCTTGAAATGAATTTTATTTTTCTTAATATTCTTTTCTTTTGATAAAAGTCAGTGCAAATTTCATTGGTTTTTCTCTTTTCCTGAATTCTGTTTCATAAGTGATATTTTACTGTTTTTTTGTTTTGTTACGTGCATTTCCTCCTCTTTAAATTAATTATTCATTAAGCATTACCCTTGGGAGTAAAATTACTCTAAATAAAAACTAAAATACATAATCATATTTTTCATCATAATTAGTAAGTGTACTGATTGTATATAACTCTGAATGTTAAATCTGGAAAACTTTTCACTTTTATATCTAATATTTCACATATTTAAAATTACTACTTAGGCCAGGTTTTCTCTGGAGATATTTTGTGAAAATATTTTTCAGTAGCAGACTTCTGGGATTGTTCTTCTCCCTTTCCTATTCATATTCCAACTTTAAGAAGAATTCTAATATAAAAAGCAACTGTTTTGAAGAGCTAATGAAAGAGGTTTCTGGAAAGAAAAGGAAAGAAAGTTTTGGAGTTCTTTGAAGAATAAACTAAGTTACCATTAGTAGGAGTGTGTCCCAGTCTATTCACTACATTATTAACTGAAATTATCTTGTCTTAATTTAGTAACCTCAGTTATCTTTATGTTAAAATCCTTCTTTTGAAAATCAGATTCTAATTCATTATCCCTTGCCTATGAACATCCTTTAATTCCAATGAAAACAGAAATCCACAGGATTGTAGAAAATGAACTCACTTTCTTTGCTGGAAAGTTAAGGAGGTTAATAGGTCAAATTATTTTGACATCAAATTTTAACTGCACTAGCTCTGCTTTATGAGGAAGAGGGGACAGTGAGCTGTTGCATTTCCTTGATTTGTGTCTCAGGAGAACAATTGCAGGGTCAATACAACTGATTTCCTGAAGTGGACTGAGGCTCCTTTCTGAAGGTCATCTTATACCTGCTGGGAATGTCTACTTCTTCCATAAACTATCAGTTTTTTGAAACATTTATCTGTCCATATGGGCTAACACGTTTTCATAAACTAAACCAGCCTTACAGGAAGGACCTGCCATACACAAATGAAATATTTGATATGTGGCAATATATTTTATGCAGATGATTTTTTTTTTTTCCCTGCATGTATGAAGAGAAAGATGTTGATAAATTGTAGCTAGTTCAGTGGAGGGTTACCACAATGGGACAAGATGGAGCACTTGTCCTGCCAGGAGAAGGCAACGGACAGGGGCTGATGTGGTCTGGAGAAGACATGGCTGTGGGGACAATCCACAGCAGTCCTCCAATCGAAGGAAAAGGAAACTTCTCAAAAGCATCAATAAAGAAATAGTAGTGTACAATACCTTAGTCGCTGTCCAACAGCTGGGGTTTTTTTTCTGAGTTTTACTGAAGAGTTTAACCAGTCCAAGTTCAATGAGTTCAATGTTAAAAATAAATTATTATATTAGCTTTAAGAAAGATGTTTGTGTTTGGCATTGGGAAGAAAAAAGAGAAAGGCCTAAAAAGCAAAACAGCAGGAACGAAATTCTACTGTTGAAAACATTGAATAGTAAAACACCTGGTTTTGTCAGTCAACAAGGTGTGAAGTTAATTGTCCTAGGAGAGTTTCTGCTAGCTGTTCCTATATAACATTAATACAAACTAACTGTGAGAGTAAAATTTATTTGTAAGCAACGGCTTAATCATGGGAGTTTTACACAGTAATATTTTCCATCTGCAGTTACTGAATTGTCTGCTGACAATGTTGTCCACTTTTCCACTGCAGTTTCAAGTTTCTCCATAAGAAGATGAGGAAAAACTCATTTTAGGGGTCTTAAAAGTACACAGTTAGAAAGTAGGTCTGGGTAAATGGTTTGGATAAAATCCAAATTTTAACATGCATGAAAAGCACAGAGCACAAAAATAATGCAAGAAAATAATTTCTTATGCTATTTTAGCCATCCTGTGTGTCCACATGTATCTAAATACCAAACCCAAACATCTTGGGTAATTGATCATTGCTTCAAGAAGCTTCTAGTCCAGATTTAGCTCACCTTCATGCAACCACGCAATGACACAAAATGTCATAAGTGATGGATATGGCTTTGAGAAAAATACAAAAGTGCACAGAAACAGCATTATGAAGTTGTTTTCTGATTTTGATTCATTTGTCATCCACTCTAAACGTTAGCGAAAATAAAGGAAAATCCATGAAGGTCTTTGATCTTTGGAGGGAGGTTTTGTGGAAAAGCACCTTTACCAGGAACATAGAATCACACTATCATTTAGGTTGGAAAAGACCATTGAGTCATCTTCCTTTGTCTTTCCATTCCTCACTTCCTTGAACACATATCTCATCTATAATGAATTCGAGATGTGATGACCTTCTTGAGTGAGATATGTCAAGGTGTAACTTTCAAAGCTCTTGGGACTGAAATCTTTTGCCCTGCTTAAAACCCAAGCAATATAAAATTATATGGGAATATATTAGACTGCATCCTCTGCTCAGTTCAGAAATTCTGTGTGACACAGACACCAAGTGATAATCATATGGCTGCTTTCTATTTAGCACCACTACAGATTGGCTTGCAGGGCTGTGAGACCATTTCTGCCACCACCACTGCACTCTGCTGCCACATGGGATCCTTTCCATACTTGTCAAATTCTGCCTTTGATGTCCACAATTCAGGAAGACTGTGGCTTATATTGTGTCACAATATTTGTCTGTGTGAACTCTCTTTCACGGCCGAGTCACAGTAGTTCTGTCACTTTTGAGGAAAATTATTCCTTCACTCAATAGGACTGAAGATTTCCTACCTCGTGATTGTGCCAAAAAATGGCCTTGAAAAAGTGCTTGAAAATGTTTATCAAGGACCTTAACAAGACATCTTGTCATTGTTATTTCCATCCTATAGTCATTGAATCTACTGTGCAAATCAGAGGAGAGGCCATTCCAGAATCCTGTCCTAGATTTCAGTCCTGAACTGTACTCTTCAAAGGTAGACCCTGGGTGCACTTTACAAAGAAAATGGTTAATACTTAATGAGCTGGGCAGGAGAAGTTTACTTAGTCGCTAATGAGCCACTTACAGAAATTGTAGCACTCATTTTAAGCCATACCTCAGTTCCTGGATTATAGAATCATACACTTACTGAGTTGCAATTTAAGACAAAACAGCTATCTTTTCTCTAACACATTAAATTATTATGTGCATATTACCTTATACATACAGTTTATATCTATTTTAATTAGAAAATACTAGAAACTCTCATGATAAGCAATTTGCCAAGTAAAAAAATTATTACTTAGGTATTAGTAGAGTTGGCAAGAAAACAGAAAATGCTGTCTATTGAGAAATTCCTATATTTTGAATAATTGTGATTCCCAGTGAGAACAGAAGTCAATGTTTCAAGGCATTTTTTGGATTCAAAGGGCTTAAATGTTTTGCTTTGGAAACACTAATGTAAACCTTCAAAACATTAGACCAAATCAATGTGCTTTAAAATTTTAAGTGTAATATATATATGACATATGATGTACAAGAACTGAAATTGAGTATCTTATTTTTACTTTCAATCATATATGTCAAAGAAACTGAAACGTTTGTGTCAAACACTTTTTTATTATGAGGGAATTTTTTAATCAACTTGATCTGTTTATTTTCCTTTTAATTTTTTTCCTATTAAGTGCTAAAACTAGTCATTTGTGTACTGATCCTCATAAAATGTGTTTAGTAATAGGTGCTGAGAGCATTTGAGCAGGTGGAAAACGAAAATGGGAAAAAATAACTTGAATTATCTCCCTGCATAGTAAGTACAGTCCTTGCAAGTATAAGGCACTAGTTGCATCTGTCTGGAGGAGTATACACAATTATGGTGAAGTTCAAAAAATATTAGTTCAGACTGATTATTAACATGAGAAAGGGTTTGGGAACTTTCCAACCTTTTCTGTTGGAAAAAGCTTTAGCTGAGTAAAATCAAAGTAGACTTTATTTAGCTAAAGAATAATTTTCAACAGAATAATGGAATCTATATTGTCAATTAATAACTTCTGTTTATAAATTACAAGAAGGTTCTTAATATTAGAATGTTTCACTATTTCAAGTGTGAGTTATGAGGATACAGTTGAAGAAAAACATATTTTTAAATTGTAGTTTCCTAAATTTGGGATGAAATTGTGTGACATATTTGCTTACAATTTCAGGGATTAACACTAGATATTCCATGGGCTGCTGGGAGGTGCTTCAATAAGTACCCAAGGCCTTTTAAAGCAAGCAATACTCTTGTTTGGCTTGCAGGTTTTCTTTACATGAAAGATAAGACAGAAGGCACATTTCTGTTAGGGAGGGAAGCAGCTAAAAACTGCAACCAATAACTTAAAAGCACTCTTAAATCCAGCAGTACAGGGATATCCATTAAATGCTTTTCTAGTTCTATATGCTACACTCACATGTTGCTAAAGGACAGCGTTTCCAAGCATGCCAACTGAAGAGTATTTTAAATGAAGTCCTTAAACAGCAATGTGATGAGAAGGCAGTCTGCTCTGTTAACACCTCTGTTGTTAAAAAATAAGGTCATATTTCTCATTGTGACTTTAATTGCCGCTTCTTAATCTGTTCTTCTGCTCCCTGTGTGGTCTGTACTTATATCTACTACTTTAGTAACTACAGAAAATTTTTACCATGACCATTAGCACAGTAGAACAAATGCAGCATGAAAAACTGCTAAATTATTTCTCGATTAATGTACCACCAGCAAATTTGCTTCTTGTTATTTTATTATTGAGTCCATATCCTTTATCCAGAAAGCATAATTTCTAATTTTCATCTTGCATTTATTTTATCTCAGAAATCCTACAGTCGGCCAAAACGCCAATAACAGCATATGGACTATAAAAGAGGAAGTCACCTTGAAGAGTTGTAGAGCTTTACTTTTATGTTTTTATTGTTGTGCTTGATTATGAGTTTAGTTGAAAATAGTGAAAACTGAAAGTGACACCTTTGTTTTTTACCTCCTTAAAGAAAGTAAAAGATAAGAGGCATTTCTTGGTATTGTTTTTAGGGAGTCTTTTTTATTGTAGTAGTTACTGCTTGCCATTATTTGTTTCCTTGTGTGTCAAAATGCTTACAGTGAATTCAGATTCATATAGTATATGGATGGAAAGAACCATTATGATTATCTATTCCAACACCTGTGTAGCAACCCATAAAATCTGAACTGATACTTCATGCATCAAGTTCATATCTACTGCTTGAGAGAAAATAGATCTTTTAGAAAGACACACAGTTTTAATTTAAAGTCTTGATTCTCTCTGACCAATGTTTGCACCTTTCTAACAGAAGCAGCAGGCTTGGAAACATGCTAAAAGTAATTGGGATCTTGAGGTTCCACCTCCTTGAGTTTCATGTTAGAATTTTTCATATAATATTGACTTTCACAGTATTTTTAATGCACTCAAAAAAGAAAAAAAAGCCAAAAAACTCCTGCAGGTACACATTAGCAAAAAAAGTTAAAGAATGAGTGATGATATCTGCACAAAGCAGAATTAATATAATATAATATAATATAATATAATATAATATAATATAATATAATATTTCTGAAAACTAATAATAATAATAATAATAATAATATCCCAAAACCAAAAAGCCTTTACTTTACAGTTATGGCAACCACAGACACAAATACTGGCTGACAAATTATAAGTGAGAGTTGGTCAGAAAGCCCACCTTGATCTTTGTCCTTTTTCCTTTGATTGCTAAATTGCAGGAAGTAGATAAACACTTCCATCAGTTCTGCTAATCCTTCTTATAAGATTGTACTTAAATAGGGTTTTTTTTTCTGTGACTAATCAAAGGAAATATCTGAAAATTTTGTGAAAGTGAACTTTTTTGGTGTTCACTAAGAGGCATAGCAGAGACTTATGAGTAGATTTCTGCTCTTCAGAGATAAAATAATTTACAATAAACAAAAACAAATATACAAACAAAAATAAAATTAACTAAATCAACTCAAGAAAAAGTAATTTTTCCTCATGATGGACCTTATTTTGGAAAGCATACTTTTTTCAGATTAAAGGAAGAAGAAAGCTTGCTTTTATTCAGGATGAAATAAAAGCTTTTACATTCAAGAGTCTTTCTAAATCTTTTGTGAAGAAAGAATCGTATTTTTTGTCTAACTAAAAATCTAGTGCGATATTATATATCCATTTTCTTTACCTATATAGGAAAGGTGACATTAAGGGATGATAAGTCATAGAAAACATTGATAAAAGCAGCTCTGAGATATCACCCAACCTGCCCCTCAGTCCAAAGCAGGATTAGCTACCAATTTGTCATTCCTGACTGATACCTCTTCAGTCTGATCTTAAATGCTTTCAAAGACAGAGTGTTCACAAGATCTTTAAGAAATCCATCCTAAAGTTTCACTGTTCTTACAGTTACAAATAGTTTTCTATACATCTGAACTACAGCTCAGATACTGCAATCACCAGTTTGTGCTCTCCAGTTGTGCTGCCTCCAGCTTGCTGGGTACATTGCTGGCCACTGCACGTCAGCTAAGGCTAGAGCAGTGCTGAGTAAGCACAAGGATTAGTGGCTATGTTCTGCAGAGGATGCTCTGCTTGTACACAGCAGTCTGATATTTGCTTTCTTTGTAACAACATGACACAGTTGACTCATGCTCAGAGAGCAATCTGCCATAATTCCCAGATCATCCCCATTTGGCCAGTTGTTTCCCATTTATATTTGTGCAGCTGATGGTTCATACATAACTGGAGCACATTTCACTTGCCCTTTAATCTTGTTACACTGGATCAAATTCAAATCATCAGCTGTTGTATTCAGTGTTCCTTAGTGACAGCTACTTGAAGTATTACTGGACACAGATTGATTTTCTGTGGGCAATTATTTTCCAACAGCAGATCTGCACAATATTGTATCTGGACCTCCTTATTCCTTTTCTTCCACCAGTTCTAGATTCTTAAACAGTGACTTCCATAGATTTGCTTTATGATGAGTGATGTATATCTTTTAAATTCACATTATTAGGCCAAAGAAATGTCAAAGAAGGTG
>VXBN01014832.1:308148-335011 GCA_013397395.1 Sinosuthora webbiana | reverse complement strand
TTTTTCCCCTTTCTTGTTTTTGGTTTTCTTTTTACAGATATATATTTAAAACACACTTTTCTGGTTAAGAAAAAGACAAAACAGAACTGAAAGATCTGATAATCATACTACTGTTTGTAAGCTCTTTTAAATCATGAGATACAATTTCAGTCCTTGTCAGGACTTGTCAGGGGGTATGTGGTGTTATTTTTTGTCTTAATTTATTTCCTTCTACCTCAAAACTATTTATACTCATCTACACAGATGCTGAGTGAAAGACTACAAGTGTCACTGTCATGTACACCTTGGGTCACCACAGCACAGAATTATGTGCAGCACAGTTGAAGGGGTTAATTTGTACACCATATTGAATAATTTACTAGGCTGCACCAAAAATATATATATATCATAAGGAAAAAAATTAAGAGATTGTATACATGATTAATCAATGTTTTAACATAGCCAGACACTTCTCAGCATAGCTTTGATAAAACTCAATATGAGTTTTATATGATGTTTTGGACAACTCAATGACAGTGCTAATTAGGACTCCACATAAAACCCTCAGATTATGCCTAACAAATTTGAACTACTATTTTTCCAATATCTATGCAATTTAATATTTTATATATTTTCTATTTATTTTATATATCGATTTATATAACTATTTTGGGCCTTATGGTAAATGTGCTAAAATAAAATCTTTGGAAGGCTATAGGTGATCCACCTAAATATTATTAGAATTTTTGTTGTTATTCTTGTTTAATATCCGCCAAACATGTCAAGGTGCATCAGTACAGATGTGCCTTCATACAAGAGCAAACCTTTTTGATGTGAGGAAAATATGACTGAGTATCAAAAGGATTAAGTGTTCTGTCAAGGATGGTGCTGCAGTTCTGAATTATTTACAAAACATGGAATTCAAAATATTGAAATTCAGTATTTCAGAGTCACAGTTTTCAAACTGCACATCTGAGAAATACACTTTTTGATGCTTTCCAACTTTGGGGGCAAAGTTAAACACAAGTCATTTCTCCAGTCTTGAATACTTCTATTGATTTTGGACTTTGAGTAAAAGAAAACTCAGCTGAGGTCACAAAGTTTCTACTGTGGCAGCCACAGTGCAAGTGATTAAAACCCTGTCTCTCACCTTAAGTGTTCCAATTCAGTCCTGTGAAGTGTAACGCCTCACCTCAAGTCCCAGCCAAATCTCAAGGGACTTTGAATTGACATCACAAACACACCTCCAAGTTTAACAAAGAAGCCTAAAAAGACAAACAAGGAAAAGAAATACTTACATGCCAGGAGCAGCTATTCCACAGAGATTCGATCCAAAGGAAAGGTGGAAGAAAACACTGCAAAAGCACATTTTTTTGCTTTCAAGGGCTGTAACTAGCCCCTGCTCCTAGCATAGGAGAGCTCAAGAGTGTCCAGATAAAACACTCTCATCTTTTACCTTAATGAACTCTGAACTGACAAGTCTTTTATGACAAATTCAGCACTCTAGGAGTAGCTTCAAAACTACATGAGATTTAGAGCCCCATTTGAAGCCATATCTGGTTTGTCTCGCCTCTGTGACAGGTTCTCACAGTTCTCATCTGGGTCAGTAAATGGAGATCCCATGATAGGGAAAACTGACATCCCATTCATCTTGCTTTGCATGAGTGCTTTGCCTGTCAAAACAGCCACACAACAATGTTAGTTTTATATACTCTTAAGAAATGCAGCCCCAAATTGGCTGCCAAAACACAAGCAGGAAGAGTGCAGACAGGAGCATACACCAAGATGAGGAAACAAATTGAAAATTTAGATGACTACAAATAAAAAACAGAAGAGTTGTTGTCATCCTTCCTTTTTTAGCCAGAGAGATGTATTGCCTTCTTTTTCCCCCACATGCTAGTCAAAAGCAGGTGCATGAAAAATGTCCTAGAGTTTGAGGTCAGAAAGGATGATCTGATCATTTAATTCATCCTCCCCCCAGGGTCTTATATCTCTTCCAGTACTCTTTAATATAACTCAATGACCTTGGTTAAGATCAGGCATCTTTTTCAGCACACCAGAACAATTGGTACAGGCCTGCATTTTAGATAAGTGTGGGAGAAAGTGAAACACACCAAGAGCAGATCAGACCACTTTTGTGCAGGGGAATAAAGAGCTCTATCAGACCACAGCATATGTCTGTTGACGATAGTGGGGTGTGTAATTTGACTAAAAGTTTTCTTTATTCAAAATGATATGTACTAGTGATGTGTTGAAGAGAGTGATTTTTGTTTCCCAAAGCCCTTCATAAAAGGAAGTCAACTACAAATTTCAGAGAGTCACAGATTTTAGAACCAGAACAGGCCACCAGGCACTGTGCAAATCTGAAGCTCAACAGAAAAATTACTAAGCCAACATTATCATCATTATTGGAAATCATCATTAAAGGGAAATGTTGTAAGTAGCACTCAGAAGGCTTTGACACTCCTGTTTTGTTTGGGGAATTTTTTTCGTCTCTTTTAATTTGAAATAAATATATAATTATTTTAAAATGTGTACATTACACTAATGCGGGAAGTAGTAAATCCTGTTGAGCATAAGGCAGCTATAGAGATTTACTGCAAGAATTTGTTAAGCTGGTCTCAGTAAATGTGCATATGTGTCTAAAAACTATTCATTTTCACTAACAATCTCAACAAGATAAATGTGTTTATACAGGGAAGAGGAATGCATTGTCACTACAGAGGGAAAGTTGTTACTTTGAAAGAGACCAAGGTATTTAATGCAAAGGCAACTCAGATGAGGTCTCAAAGGCAGAAAGACCAGTATTCTCTTTGGGTTTATAGATTGCGGAAGTACTACTTTTCTGAGCAGGAATAAGACAACAATGTGTCTCCTTTGGTGTTGTTTGGCATATGGAACATTAAAGATAACAAGTAAAGTTTTGCTGAGGTTTTTGAAAAAAATAAAACAAAACAAAACAAAACAAAAAACCAAACAAAAAACCAAACACTCAGAGACTTAAAAGGCAGTTAAAATAATTCCTGGAGAACAACAGCAAAAAATAGAAAAAATAGCTTTGAAAACAGTTTTATCTGCTTATTTTATCAAATTGAAAATAGAGAAGAGGTTTGTTTATAGTGTTTATATTCTTTTATTTTAACAAAAACATTGTACTACCTTATCAAAAGAATGAGTAAATATCTTTTCTGTGCCATCATACTGAAGCTACACAACCATTTGAAACATAAGCTTTATTTGCCAAATAAAAATTATGGGGACATACACCTTAGTGAAATTGTCAGCTTGTGATATACAACATGTTAAACAGAAATTATTGTAAATCCTTTAGCCCTAAATTCTATGTATATATCCAAGAAAAAGATTTCAGCTAAAAAGGAAGTGAAAAACATGTTGTTTTTGCAACAAATAAACATTCAATTATAGTAATTTTAACTCATATGATGGTAGAGAAGGTAAAGGAGTGATGAGAGAAGAGTTCATCAAAATGAAATACTTTTCCACTTGAATATTGTAGGATTCTTTCTCTTGTTGCATTATGATTATGCAATGAAGTATAATTGATTTTATTTTCATTTGCCTGAAGCAGGAGATAATTGTGTTTATATAAATGTAAATAAAATACACACACATATATATAAGAATAGGTAGTAAAATAAAGCAGTTCAATTTTTTGTCTATTTGGCAAGATTTGACAGCATTTTAGCCTAGATAAAGGGAATGGTTTACTGTGGAACATTTAGAAGACCTCATGCTACCCTTAATAAACAATGTGTTGTTTTAACTACTGTCTAAATGATATGCAAGTCAAATTAAAGATGCTATTTGTCATCTGTACTAGTAAAGTGACTCATGCACAAAATTAAAAAAAAAATCCCATCACACAGTCCTTTATTTGCTGCTTCATCTTTATATAACATGAGGAAAAAAAGGCAGAACCACTTAGACTCTGATGAAGTCTGAAACAGATTATAAGGCAAATCTAGTCAATTGTAAATGCTTATGAAAGAAGAGTTTAAAAGGCATAGTGAATTTACTAGGCTCAAAGATAACCAATAAAAAGAAGATTAATTGAAATGGGTAGGTAGATGAATGGCAGGCTTCACTTTACAGGCAAGGCAAATACAAATAGATTTCAAATTTCAAAAGCTTATGTTTGCAAAACTTTGGTAGGTTTTTTACTGAGATTTATTCCTATTTACATCTCATTGCAATTCTTTCTAATTCTTTGACCATCATAATGCTGACAGCTATATAGGAAATTGAATAAAACAGTTTCCTTCTTATATATGAACAGACATGTCATATTTTCACTCTAGTTGTTTAAAGCTCAGAGGAAAATTTTTAAAGTTGTTCTACACTGCCTTGTATATCAAAAGAAAATACATAAGCAAACCCAGCCTTGCCCACATCTCCTGTAAACAACAGAAAAGAATTTTAAAACAGAGAATTTGAGATCTACTTATGTTAGTGGAAATTCAGGTATAAGTATAATGTTTTAGCAATCTCATTACAAGCTGCATAACTAGTGTGGCTAAGGGCTACTTTTTAATGCTTAAAATACTTAACTAGACTAAAATTTTCATATCAAGTCAAAGTATCTGAAATTCCCAAGAGACTGTTGATTTCAGCCCCATATCTTTAGAAGGATGTGGTATCTCAGTAAACTACATATGAACTCTGTTTTATTTCCATTCATATTTTCCATTTGTCATTAAAACAGTGATATCACAGTGCTGTGCAAGTCAAAGGGACAGTTTACTGTTATAACTAGTGTCATCAAATATTAACAGTGTCTCATTTACAGCTAGATACTTATTATTGTCCAAATGTTCCAAATATTTTTCTGTCCTGGTCTGGATTCTGGGACTAAAAGGATTTTTTATTATTATTATTATTATTATTATTATTATTATTATATTTTTTTAATGCTGTGAAGTCTTAACAACACAGTAATAAAATGGGTTTTTCTAATTTGGCTCATATCAGTACAGTTGTAAGCATAATATTTTGTCTGTAATTTTGATTTGGGTAATACTACAGTGTTTGTAAAGAAACAACTCTTCTTTAACTCATTCACTACAAAAAAATGCGTGCATATACAGTAGCCTTGAAAAAGATGAAAAAGAAATCCCCCAGACCCCACAGGTTTCCACAACAATCCTGCTATAGCAGCACGCAGGAGAACTGCAGGTGCAACCTGGTCGTTTCAATGCAATGACCTTTGGAATCTTCACCAGAAAAAATGGGAAGTATTTCTATTATAATATCTTTATCACTGTCATCCTCCTCATCATCATTGCATACATTTGTATAAACATTTTCAGGACAGTGAACCTTTGCCCACCAAAAAAAGGTTAGAAATTTGTGTTATGCATAATATTATATGTGGAGGGGGGCATACATCATGTAATGGTGAGCAGCAGTGGGAACATTTAAGTCAATAAACTTTTTAAGGACATGAGAAATTTAACCCTGTTGCAGACAGGTAAAAGATTTTATAAAAAAAAGGCCTTATGAAATCAGGCCTTGTTAAGATAAATTGCCAAAACTAGCCTGTCACTTCTTTCAAGTGCAGCTAAATTGTTTGCAAGTTCCCATGCAATAACAATCTTGGGTATGAAGAGTTCATTAATACAACCACCTATTCTTGGGGAGAAAAACAAGGGCACCTGCATAAATATTAGATCTGTTCCATGAGAACCCAAAAAGCAAAAATATAAACAACCTGAATCTTAGCACAAACACAAACCTTCTGACCAATAAATGAAGTAGTAAGAAAACTACCAGTCAATGGGTGTTGCACACAAGGTCTGTGAAAACTGTACAAAATAAGTTAGTGAATAAAGAATGGGCTTTTCCCCCATGAAGAAAATGGAGTCTTGGCTGACTTATTACAACAGAACTCCAAAACCTTAAATATCTAAAATACAAGTTGTTTATTTGGTTAGGTTTTGGAAGGGTTAGCAAGAGGAATAGTGACTTCCTTTTTAGTTTTGCTGCAACTGTCATGAAAATGAATTTGTGTGTTTGTTTAAATGTTTGCCAAGGGCATGGAGAATGACAAACAGGATTCTCTTAGTTATGTAACATTACAAATGACAATAGTTGTTAATATAAGCCCCAAATTAATTGTGCTGTAGCCTGAAAGTCAAACTTTATTGCAAGTGTGAGTGAAGACAATATTTTATGTTCAATACACGATTGTTCATTCTTGAATGTTAACCATTGACTTACTTTCATTTTGTCTCAATTCATGTGTTTTGTCTTTGCTTTACATTAGTCATTCTACAGTTGCAAATGTGCAGAAAGGTGGTAGATAGACTTGTGTAGAAGAGATTTTTCCTGCTACAGCGTCTTGTGACAACACATGGACCTAAAACTCCACAGCAGTAGCTCCAATGAATGTTACAGAAATTGCTTTTGAAGGCAAGTAGTGCCCGTAGGCATTTAGCTCAAGACCTGTGCTTCCTTCTTCTGTCTCACAAAGGGGCCCTCAACTCTTAAGAGCTACAGCTGGGCCCTCTCTTCATGGTATCTATACAATACCAAGGTATCATTGGAATGCATTATGAACTGCTGAACCAGACAGTTCATAATCCCAGCTGAATTCTCCCACAGTTTATCAGTGAACAATGTGCAATGTTTTTACCTCATTTTTTCTAGACTGTATTTCTTAGGATTATCTATGATATTTCAGAGTCAATAGTTTCAAGACACTGACATTATTTATGGCATTTTAAACAGTCTCCCCAAAACACTGTGTTCATTTTTTGAAAAGTGGAATACATCTTACTGACTCAACATAATTTCAATCTAGACTGGGGCTGACAAAAAGAAGGTTCTGTATTTTCCTTTAAGACTTAATGCCACTGCGACATTGGCATTCCTATTTTTCTGGTGGTGTTCTGTGGGCTTTGGTTTTAACAATAGTTTAGAAATTATCCTCCTGAAAAAATATTCTAAAAATTATGTAATACTTAAAACCTCCTATACCTAAACCTCTATAGCTGTCTTGAGATAAATGTATGTAGAGTTTTACAGAGGTGAGTAAGTAATAAATACTACTAACAGTAAACACCCTTAATTCCCTAAGGTCTTTTTCACAGTGGTTTTCAGTGGACATGTGGGGAGGATGTGACGATGTAAGCATGGTTATATTAGCAAAGATTATCCAGAAGACTGTAATTCTTTTATGGCTTCACTGTCAGATCATAATATGGCATGCTGATAAAATATTTTCACCTCAGCTTCCTAGACTGTTTTTCCTAAATAAGAAAGTTTGAAGCTTACAGGAAAATATCAACTTATTTGTTATGCAATCTACCTGGGATAATTCTGGAAGGAGCATTCCTTTATATCAGCATAAAAGTCAAAGAACAAAAAGTGTATCCGCATACTTCTTGCCAATGTTCCACCATCTTGACCCCTGGTGGCTGCTTTTTGAAATGAGAGTGAATCTCTGATCTTTCAGCATTCATTTTTCTTTGCTGAGTCTGGTGTTAACGTGCCAGATACTTTCTAAAATTTGAAGTGTCTTCAAAACATAGTTTTAAAATGTATCTGAAACTCTTAGTCCAAAACTGTCCAATGTACAAAGCCAGTGAAAGAAAAGAGGCAAGGAAATCACCCCAGGTATGAATGCAGTTACTTATATTTCTAGCAGTTTTTAGCTCTTTAACCTTGGTCAAAACATGAATGCTGTACAATTTTTTTATTACTGAATAACATGCACTTTATGCTTTCCATGATAGTATCTTCAAAGTCAAATACACTTGGAAAGGTAATAAATCAAATGTTAGAGAATAATAAAGCTATACACAGATATCCAACAACCACCCAGGCAAGCTTTGCCGTGCAAGTCCAAACAAATCAAATGAGATTTACCTTGCAGCCAGGCAGGTGACTCTGGATTTGTTTTTCAACGAAAATAAAAAAGCAAAAAATTCCTTGGCTTCCTGAATCCTGTTTATTTTCACAAGTTTCAATGTAGGATTTATTTACATGTTGCATATTACAAACTTACTTATTAATTTAGGCTTGTACAATTTGATGGGTTAAACCTGTTTTGTGGACAAAAAGCACAGCACTCTAGGAATTTCTGTTCAGTGAAACTAGTGTCTATTTAGGACCTTACTGCTCAGTAGAATAAACAATTAATTCTATGCTCTTATTTGACTGTGTCTGTTTTGTAAATTAGAACGGCCTTAAGACTTTTGTTCTACTTTTACCAAGTAGAATTTAGTTTGGATTAGGAACTTATAGCTTTTTACATCACAACTGTTGCATCTATTCACTCTTATAGTGGTTTAGTCTGGGATACAGCTAATTTTCTTCATAGTAGCTTGCATGGTGCTGTTTTTGATTTCTGATGAAAACAGTGTAGATAACACACTGATGTTTTAGATACTGCTGAGCAGTGCTTAGACACAGCCAAAGTTCTTTTTGTTTCTCACTCTGTCCTGCCAGTGAGGAGGCTGGGTATGCACGAGAAGTTTGATGTTATGACAGTCTTTCCAAATAAGCATTACATATCCTGGAACCCTCCCTCCCTGGAAATGGATAAACACCTGCCTGACAAAGGGAAGCAGTGAATGAATTCTTTGTTTTGCCTTGCTTGCATGCACAACTTTCCTTACCTATTAATCTGTCTTTATCTGAATTCGCAAATTTTCTCTACTTCTGCCCTTTTGATTCCTCCTCATCCTATTGTGGATGTAGTGAGGAACCAATGTGGGGCTGAGCTCCCTATCAGAGTTGACCCACATCTACAAATATTCAGATCCATTTTAAACCCAGAAAAGTTTTAAACCTTGTAGGATAGAAATAGGTACTTCAGATACAGCTATCATGGGAAGCACAGATTTCTGCTCTAAATAGGGTAGAGTTCTTGGGCAGTTCTACAGGTTCTTGGACTTTGATGACATCAGCAACTAAGACTAGTTCAAATTAAAAATTTAAGTGTTAAAAATGTTAATAAAAAAACAAATGCAGTGTGCCAATGAGATCTGGCAGAAAGCAGATCCTCAGCAGTGCATAGGCACTGTTTGCTTCTCCAAAGACTCATGGAAGGTTGTGCAAAGAACAATGAAAATACTCATTTTCTGATATCAGATTGACCTTTACCCACACTATAGGCTGAAACTAACTAATACAATATCCTGAATGGAAAATTTAGAATTGTAGAACAGAATCATGAAACAGCACAAGTTAGAAAGGCCCTTAAGAGGCCATCTGGTCTAATCTTTTATAGGGAAGGGAGTCTGGATGATGTTATCCAGCACCCTCTTCAATTGCACCTTAAAAAACCTCCACTGAGTAAGGACTCTACCACATCCCTGGAAAGGTTGTTCCCCTGAATGACTGCTGTCACTGTAAAAGCCTTTTTTCTTCTGTTGAGATGAAACCTTTCCCAGTGCAACTTCTACCCATTACTCCTTGTCTTCATGTGGCTCCTCATGAAGAGAGACCCTCTGTCTGGAATATTATACTGGAATATTGTGATAATTTCCCTCTTGAGCCTTCTTTTCTCCAGAGAGAAAAGACCTAGTTCCTTCTGTCTTTCCTCACAGGACCAGTGTCCCATCTCTTTGATAATTTTTGTGGCCATCCTTAAGATTCTTTCTAGTCTCCACATATCCCTTGACCTGAACTAGACACAATACTCCAGGTGGGGCCTCTCAAACACTGAGTGGAGTAAAATGACTGTGTCTGTGCCTCTGCTAATAATGCCCCTGTCCTTGCTCTCCAGGGTCTGATTTGCCTTTGTTGCTGCAGCAATGCAGTGACTTGTATTCAGATTGTTTTCCACCAGGACCCCGGGTCCCTTTCAGTGTGACTTGTCCTCAGCCACACAGATGCAATCCCATACTGGCTCCTTGGTTATTCTGTCCCAGGTGCAGGACTTTTCACTCATCTTTGTTAAACTGCATACTGTTCTTCCTAGACCATTATTCCCACCTCTACAGGTGTCATGGTAAGATCTCTCTCCTTTCTGAGGTGTTTGTCTCACCACAATGAAAGCAGTTTGGTGTCATCAGCAAACTTGGTGAGGGTGCTCTCAATTCCACCACCCAGATCACTTAAAAAGATGTTTAAGAACCTGGGGTCAGTATTGATCCCTATTGTACAGCATGCATAATTTCAAAATACTGTTATTTAATAGAGGAAAAACACCAGTCCGATATGGTGTTACTAAACTTATAGTTCAGTGTGCCATAGTTTTGTGAAAAATAATCTGTTGCCAAGGAATAATGGCAGCCATTGATTTTCATACTTTTAGGCATTATAAAGTCATATAAATCTAAACTGGTAATCAGAGGGACCTTATACATAGTAAGTGGAGGGATACTGACATCTCAGAAGGGGATTTTAGGTACTCACTTTAGGGAAGAAGGTTGGCACCTATTTCTCTTCTGAAAAAGGGAAACAAGATGGCTGGCATCAACATAGATAATTACTCTTTAGCTATCTGAAGATATAAGAGATTAATCCCATTCTATGAAGTTAATTAAAACACCCTTTTGGATATGAGGCTGACAGATTGTTTTTTCATATAGATTTCCTCATCATTCTGTCCTTTAAGAGCTTGTCTTCACTCACAAGAAGAAGACAAGGAAGTAAAAAATAAGTTGTGTTTATTAAAACCTCAGGGAAACTAGCATGGGTAATATGAGAATACCATTAACACAAGGCATTCTACTTTTACTCTGAAGTAAACTTGTCCAAATCAGTTTCAGGTAGAATAAAAGGTTGACCTTAATGTGTTTACACATTTCTAAACTTCCCATCCTTTCTGCATAAGAGAACTGACAGCTTCTTTATGCTTTCTCTGTATTATTACCCCTTTCATTTTGATATTCGCTACCCCCTGCAGTAGGACAATTTCCATTTGATTATACCTTTCAAAAAGTCTGTATGAATATGGGATTCAAATAGGTTTCCTAGGCAATTCACCCATATCCCTCCTGTGAATATTTACCAAATTTCAGGAGAATACCTTTGCTGGGAGTGATTGGTGTATGGGAGTCAGAGAAAGCCCTTGCACTGGCGTGTTAATCGTGGGGTCAGTCCCAGGCTCTGTCCTTTGGCCTTTAGCTAACCTCACTGTACTCATGTTGATGCAGCACTGTTCTGCTAGTCAAACTAGCTTGGTTTAGTGATTTAGCTTTATAAACTGGTAGATTCTGAGGCCTGAGGTGTCAATCAGATGCTCCAATGTGACTGCATATTATAGGATGGGAATCCAAACTGAAGCTCAGTGAGTGTGCGTGGGCAGCCCCCTCCCATTTGCCTTCACAAAAATCATTTGACTTCACAGTTCCAGAGATTGTTTTGTTTTGTGATTTCAAAATACAGCAAGAAGTAATGGAATTTTACCATGCGTGTTTAGGAAAATTCAAAATTTAGTAATATATGTGCTGGTGAGGAACATAAAAAACTTATCCCTTTGTATTCTTACTGGAACATTTACTTGGATATATCATATACACTAAAATAACAATATTCCTCTGAAACAGTACCTGAGATTTTTAAGTTCTAATATGCAGTCATGGTCATGACAACCAAATATGAAGGTCCATCTCCTTTAACAAACATCTTTGCAATTTAAGTTATTAAATATTGCTTGAAAGGACTTAGACTAATTATGCCTTTATTTAAAGCATATTTCTTATTAAATGAGAATATGTTTAAAAATTAAGTTTATAAGGAGAATTTAGATTGTTTTTCAACCAGATGTGTTTTTCTCTTATTGCAGCTTTGACAAAAGTGTGACAAATGCCATGATTTTTACACCAAATCTTGGTCAGCCATAAAAAAATCAGAGTAATTGTCTCATTTTAGTGGAAATGCTCTATTTTTACACTGGCAAACAATGGAAAAAAGTGTCTGACTATGTATTTCTCTCCTTATTTTATGAATCTCCTCAATGAAGGCAATACTGAGTTTATGTACTAGTCCACCTAATTTTCGATTCTCCTTAATTAGTGTTATACTTTAAAAATATCTGTAGTTGTTTTCATTTTTTTTTAATTAAACTTGAAGGTAAATCAAGGAAAGAAGAAACAAACTATCATAATTCCTGTAAAAGTGAAATACAGAAACTTGAAAATATCAAAATACAATTTGCCTTCAGCACTAATTAGAGCTATGATTACAGTTATATTACAGCTAGAAGAAAAAATGCCATTTTTAAAAAAAACCACAGGATTTCTTCTTTTCACTGTCATAATTATTATTCTGCCACCTTCTGGAACCATGATGAGAAAAGAATTTAAGTTACTTTGTCAAAGCAGGAAGAAAGTTTCACTGTGTCCCGTAACTTCTTATGAGACTCATGTCATTATGGACTTCTTAATCAAATCTGGATTGGAAGATCGTTCAAGTCTACCTGTCATTTTAAATCAAAATTTTTAACCTTGGGGTGCAGCTGACAGTCATGTTTTGTCATTCTTTCAATCATGGAGACAAATTAATAAAAAGAACATTTTTACAAAATGTGCACAGATGTTGGTCCCTTAACTTTACAAGAAGTTAAATCACTTTTTTTTTTTGAGATTGCCCAGGATTAAAAACAAAGCAAAGCAAAACAAAGCAAAACAAAAGAAAACAAAAGGAAAAAATGAAAACAAAGCAAAGCAAAACAAAACAAAACGTAAGATTATAAATTGGTTTGTATCTACCCCACAAAGCAGTGGCTAAATTAATAAATATATATATTTTTTTTCCAAACCCTTAGATAAAAATAAAATGGCTAATTTTAATTTTCAACTCGCAAATTCAAATATAGGCTATTTGCATCGTATAAAAAAAATTTATCAGGTGATGTATTTATTTTTATGAAATGTTGATATATGGATTCTCGATGTCTCCCTGGGAGCAGAGTTTTTCCCTCCTTCACTTACAGAACACCTATGCAGTATCCAGAGAAAATATTGTGGTTTGTGTTATTTATGACTCATTCTTTTCCTGCCATATTTTGGCTAGGTTCAGACATAGGTAAATGAAGTTACTGCAAGAAAACAATGTCGACGTCATTGAAAAAAATAGTCTTGCAGTAAATGACTAAAAAAATGAAAACTTGTCTTTGAAAAACAAAAAAGAAAGAGAGAAAATTAAACAATAAGTAGATTAAACTGGGGAGCTTAATATTGTACAACAACAGATGGAAGCTTTCCCTAGAACGTGAAGGAAATAAGGTAGTAAACCAATAATACCTTTAATATGTATCTGCATTTACTTATCATGCTACATGAAGCTAGCTTTATTGCTGATGGCCTAAGGATAAACATCTATGTTCTCAGAGCCAATATTACCTTTAGCATTTATTTAAGGGTTGAATTATGTGTAAAACTAGAGAGAGAGAGATTAGGGATTTCTGGGCATCTGTTTGTTTGGCCTTGAGTGTTTTGTTTTTTTACAATAAACTTCTATTTTTTAATATTTTTTTAACTTTAATTAGCTTTTTAACAATATGAAAGAAGCATTTTAATTATCCTTTTATCTCTAGAAAAAATAAATATAGTAAGACAGAGAATAGAGCTAATAATGGTAGCTTTGCAGCCTGTTTTCAGTACTTGTGATGCAGTATGCAAACATTTCTGAGATAAGGGAGGAAGAATAATATTTATGTGTGTGCATGTGTGAGAGTGTGTGCTTGTGTGTGAGAGAGAGGAAATTACAAGATAAATCATTACATGGCACATACTGTCTGAGGTAGTCTGATTTATGTGTACTTATCCATGCAGCTGGATTATTGTCATTGTTTTGAACGCACAAAAAACAGCAACAGAAAAATCTTTCTTGCTTTCTCCACAGTACTGTTTCTCTAGAAACATTTTCTAATGCAAAATTGAGGTCAACACAGTTTGTTTGTATGTAACTTTTAAGACATTTCCTGTTAAATGAAATAATTTGTGGTGGAAGACTTCAGATCTATACTTCATTTACTGTACATGTAAAGGTCATAGATCACATGGAGAAGAACATTAAGGAAAGTAAAAAACATCAGGAACAAAATCCTTTAGTTATCTCTATGTAATCCCTCTGTATTCAGAAACGGGTTTCAAACCATTCAAAAAATCATCTTCTGGTGACTTAAAAATCTGATACATAAAAAATGTTGGATGCTCACAGCTTTGATCTAACTTTTTCTTCTTATTTTTGAGTAAGATTTATTTTTCCTTTGAAAACTCAGCAACTATGATCTTGAGAGACGAAACCAAAAGAAGGTTTGGAGAGGGGAGCATCACAGATGCTAAGGGGGAAAAAATGTAATAGGAACCTAACTAAACACATGGAAAGAAAAGATTTTGCTAAGTGGGGGAGAGTAACTGTTCAAAGATATTTTGATAATGTTTTTGGAAATGACAATTAATGGGGAAAAAAGCATAATGCTTACCCCTTGGTTTTTTCCCAAAGCTTTCTGTATGTGCACTTTCCCATAATGTCAATATTGTCAACACTCAGCAAATTAAAAACACTCTTGCAGATTACTTTGTTGTAAGGATGAGGAAAGTCTTAGAAGAACAATTCTTGGGAATAACTGTTCTCACTCAGCAGGTAAGCAAAAGTGCTGTTGAAAAAACCTAGCAGATTAATTTCCCAGTTGTCTTATTGTTACAGTACACTGGTAAGGGGAAAAAAGACAGGGAAAGAGTCATAAAATTATTGTTATTGTTTTTTTCCTGTCTTAAAAAATAATAAGAACCATAGAAAGCACTGAGATCAAGGCACAGAGAGCCACAAAGATTTAAAAATAGCATCACACAGACAGAAAAGTTTAATGACCAGGAAGGATGGGAATTTCAGAAAACAGAATACACCTGGAGACTGCAACAGAATAAATGGAGAGAAAAAATATTCATATTTTCCTTTCCCATATATTCTTTTTCTTCCAAAGGGATAAAATTCCCTTTCCTAATACTGGTTTGGAGGATGGACGAGTCCTATGAGTATACGTACACCCAGAAATTGTTCAAGTTAAAATGAGATACTAGAAGGATATACTGTCTCTATAGCAATTATTTAGGCAACCAAGCTCACCATATATTAAGATTCATACATGTTTTCTACTCTTTCATCCCCACTCCTCAACACAATCATCAATACAAACTGATCTTCATCTCTCAAACCTGTTGAGACTTCCAGGAAAAATCTTGTAAGGGAATTCTACCCTCAGTAATATGCTTTCCACTAGGACTAAATGTCCCCAGTGTTTTCAAATCTGACATTCAGAGCTACATGCAAATTATTTGTGACTGAGCAAATTAGCTAATTAAATAATTGGCTTAGGGCTTCATAAAATTTGGCTGCTATGGAAATGAGGCTGTCTGAACTTACAAGCTTCATCTAAGCATTAAAAGTACTTCATGTCTTTACTCCAGATGAAATTGAGGTAGTAGCATGATTTTTTTTAAAAATGGTTGTTTATAGATTTGTTTTTGCATAGTTTCCAGATCAATGTGCAGTGGGATACTTCTGGGCAGCACTGCTCCCAAGTAAGATTGCAGTCTACCCTCCTAACTTCTAAACCATTGAAGCAGAGAATATCCCCAAGAACTGGCTCATTTTCTCCCATGTTCAATCCTCTCTTGACTATCTACCATCAGAGCAGATTTCAGAATGACCTTCCTAGAAAACTCTTTCTTGACCCTAAACATTTTGTGGGCTACACTGAGGAGACCTGGCAAACGTAGCAACAAAAGTGTGCTTTCCTTAACATCCAAAGGGAATTCAAAATTCTCAAAAGCTGTTGTAACAGGCCTGAAGGAGGAAAAGGGGGTGAAAGGCTGGGGGAAATCATCCTTTCCTGTTTCCCCCACAGACTGTATATGATTGCTAATGGATTCTCAAACGTAGAATCTGAGGTAAGGGTAGGAGAGCAACACTGAATCCACTCCCAAATGACCCTCATCACCCTAGTTTTTTCCCATGCCATAAACTGATACCACACAGTACAGCAACAAAGTAATCCTGATTCCTCCCCCTGCTCTGAAAATTATCCATGCAAGAAGCACATATAGGAGTATAAACAAGATTAGGTACCATATGAACTGATCAAACCAGATTGGAACCAGTGGCTCCATACCAAACATAGCAAATGCTTAGACCAAATTTATTTCCAACTCAGTCTGGGAAGATCTGTTGCTATTTCAACCCTTCCTGCCCATCATTGAGAGACAGTTAAGGCTCCCATGGTTTAGGAATGGTATTCCTCAATTTACTGCTCCAACTGGAAGCATGCTGGCACTCTCTTCCCTTTCCCTTCCAGCTGGAAGCACAAAAGGCAAAGATCACGCATTGAGATAAGAAAAATTTACTAGAAAAAGCAATGAGATAAGAAAATGAACAGGAACAGCAACAATAGGAATAACAAAAGTATACAAAGAGAGGGTGATTCACCTGCAAAATGCCCACTAAGGCAGGGAAAATGAAAAACAATAGCAGACAGATCCTCTACCCAACACGCTCTTTCCCTGACCAGAAGTGAACTCCCTCTCTTCTGGGAAGCCAGTTTCTTTTCTCCACCCCTCTCAGCAATGTCAGGTGGTATCAAAAAACAAAATCTGTTGGCCACACACTCTCCCCTTGATCTGGGCCGGAACCAGAAGAGTGACAACAGAAAGGCTAGGAAAAATGTGGGCTCATTATTTAATGGGATGGGGGACCTGGTTACACATGACAATGTCTGAGGTACTAAATGCTTCCTTTGCCCCTGCCTTTACTACCCAGACTGGCTTTCAGAAATCTGTTCCAAGAGACCATGGAAAAGGTTGGAACCAGGAAGATTGTTTTTTTGGAAGACAATCAGATCCACATCCGAGAATACATAAACCAACTAATAATCTGTAAATCCGTGGACCCTGACAGAGTAAACCCACAAGCCTTGAGGGAACTGGCAGATGTCATTGTGATGCCAGTTTTGACGATCCTTGATGGATCATTTCAACCAGAAGTGCCCAATGACTGGAGGAAAGCAAACTCATCACTCATTTCTTCAAGAAGGACAACAAAGAAGTGACCTAAGGAATGAAAGGCTAGTCACCTTGGTCTCTGATAAGGTGATTGAACAGCAAAACCTGGAATCCATTTCCAGGCTCATGTACTCTAACAAAATAATCAGGATTAATCAGCATGGCTTCACCAAGGGAAAGGTATGCTTGACCAACTTAACTCATATGATGACATGACTGTCCTGGTAGGCAAAGAAACACCAGTGGATTCCAGTGCCTACCTGGACTTCAGGAAGGCCTTTGACACTGTCTTCCCTAAGATTGTCATAGAGGTTCTCCTAATGTGTAGGCTGGATGAGCAGACAGTGGTGTGTATTGAAATATAGCTAAATGGCTGGGCCTGGACTGTGGTGATCAGTAGCATAAAGCTTAGCTGGAAACCAGGAATTAGTAATGTACCCTAGATGTCAATACTAGTCTTGTTAAAACACCTTCATAATAATCTGAGTGATGGTATGGAGTATACCTTCAGCAAGTTATAATCTCAACCATTCTGTGATTCTCTCACCTCTATATTCCCTATAATTTTAATAAAATTTTGTCTCTTCTGAGCTTTTTTTCTTAGCTGTCATCCTGGAATACAGACACTGCCCTAATAAATAATTTTATATTGTTTATTTCAAATTGAGTACTATTTTGGGTTTTGCTAGCTAAGCAACTGCAATATATAGGGTTCAACCAAATTTTTATTTCTATCTACATCAGTCATGAATTTATGGATATCACATTGTAAAAATATTCTTGTTTCTTAGTTTTTTATTTCCTCACATATTTTCACTGAATGTTCAAACCTTTCTTTGCTTCTTGTACTACTGAACATAACAGTGGGAATGGAGGAGTAGACATTCCATGGCTTGGAATGAGATGGAGCCCTATCCAGTATAGCATGAATTATGGAGGCAGCTGAATCTTTGATTTTTATGAACAGGTGGTGAGATAAAAGATTTACACATGGGTATGAAATACAGAAACTTTCATGAGTAAATAAATTTTCTTGGCTGCTTAAGAATTATTTCAAGAAAAAGCATAGCAGTTCAGTCTCTTCCTTTTGTGTATATACTTGTAGCCCAACAAATACGACTTGTGCAATTACTAGTAAAAGGCCACAGGAGCTGTATTGACCTGACACTGCAGGGTCTCAGCAGTTATCTGGACTTGTCTTGGCCTATGCTGGTTTTAGCTGTTAAAACAATTGTCTAATGGTCAAGTGACAAGTTGACTACCAGCTATCACTTTTTAGCCTAACTCTATAAGTGCTAAGATTTCATAGAGCTCTAACAAACCCAGTCAGTCACCTTAAAACAAACAATGCTGCTTTATTTTAGTCCCTTATCATTAACAGAGGCCATTAATTGACAAAGAGGGGGAAAACATATCATGTTTATATATAAATATAAAGATATGCATATATATATACATTTCAAATTCTGAGTGGCTATTTCATTATCCTATTTTATTACATGTGAAAGTACACATACTCTTTTTAAGTACAGCACCAGTATCTGTCTTAAAAACTTTTTATAAAATTTTCTAAAGCCATCTTTGAGGTAATGAAAAAGATACCAGCAAAAAGAAAAAAAAAAACAAAAAAAAAAAAAAAAAAAAAAAAAAAAAAAAAAAAAAAAAAAAAAAAAAAAAAAAAAAAACAACAACAAAAAAACCCCCCACACCTAAGCAGACCCCAAGACTGAAAAAAACAGTTTCCCAACTATAAGTGTTAATGCATCATGGGAACTGTGATGGTGGCATCTCTCATAATGCTTCTTTACATTTTATTCACAAAACGTAACACTGCTGACCCAAAGAAACACTGGGAAGGGTTCTACAGAAGGCAGGATGATAGAAGGAGCTTCATTGGAATATTTTTGAAGAAGTGACTAGATAATTTGCTCTAGAATTAGTAGCATCCATTGCAATTGTTGTAATAATTACCATTTGTATTTTGGGTGCAAGGTTAATACCTCATCTATACTAACAGTAAATACTTGAGTACAGCATACATGGATGTTTGCCTTTTACCCATAACAAGGATTTGGGGAAGGATCTCTGATTTCCCTATTTAATTTTAATGTGATGAAAAATAAATCTGTGTTCTCACTTCTGATTAAATGCTAATACTTTTTTAGTGTTCTTTCAAATACTAGTTACTGACTGAGTTATTCATTTGTTCAAGTACAAAACATTTTGGTCTAGCTTCACTCCCGCAATCTAATTTTTCATTATTCCCTTTTTCCCCCTTTTATTTACACTAGTTTCTTCATTGCTACAAACATTTTTTAGCTATATATTTAATAAATGAAAAATAGCTACTTCCCATATAAATTGTTTGCTTGAAGACTCTACCTATCCTCTTCAGGGTACAGCAAGATAGCAGAATTCCCTCCCTAGGAGGAACAAAGACTCTAATACTGTTTTAAGTTGTAAAATAGTTTAGAACAACTTTTTCTCAGTAAGCACATTCATATTTATTGATTTATCATGCACATATTTTGATGCGACAAGTGAGTTAAGATTTGTCTGTTTGCATTGCAGTGCTGGCTGGAATATCTATTGATTTCCAGGATCACTTTGCTTAAACCTGAGGCTTACAGCATTGGCATTATTAGAAGGAAAGACTACAATCCAGCAGGCCTAAAAGAGCTGTTTGTATTCCCTGTAGGCTCAACAGCCCATCAAAGGCTTTTAGGACCTGAAGAGGGACATCCAGGATACCTCAATTATTTGTGTCCCTCTTCATGTTAATCATCTAAAGACCTTCTTTGCTTCTAACTGGTAAGTTAGTAAACATATGCTAGTGACAAAAAGTCGATCACTTCAGAGAGATACGTATTCCATTTCTCTCTTACTGATATTTTTTGGGTCATTTAAATTGCAGCCAAGACACTAGGTACTCAGTATGTTAAAAATCTTCATTTTAGCCAATGCACACAAAGCTGTCTTTCTACCCAACAATTTTGACGATATTTATGCCAAAATTACATATATAATATGTACACACATTTAAGTAATTTTCTTATTCCTTACCGTATATGTATTGATTTATTTAGCGAGCACTGTTTATTGTGGTTGGGGTTTTTGTAATTTATTTTCCTTTGTCCTAGAGTTGGGCTTCATTCATTACTGAGAATGAATTCATTCATTACAGAGAAGGGCCATTTATGTTAACCACCCAAGTGAATGACTGATTGGAAGTTTAGCTCCCAAGGGTAACTCTGCACAATAATATTAGGATATTTGTTATTAGAATAACATACTTGGTTTTCCTTGCATATGGGATGACTAGGAAGACAAAGGAAGTTGGAGACATTTATGTGAAAGCTTATGTATCTTTTGTGAATAGCATATGGAAAAAGACTGTCAGTCAAAGATATAACAGAGAACAAAGTTTACTTTTCCTGTTATGAGAGCAAGAGTAACAGTTTTGATTTAAATATATATTGTAGGAGCACTGAATTGCCCAGTTTAGATAAGGGCTGCATATGTAATGTACAAAATCTTCTTTAATTGTGATTTGTTCCATTTTTACCCTAACCTCCAGTATTACTCCATATGTGAATACATTTTAGGAGAGCAGGGAGAGATGGAAATGCCATTAAGTGTCATCACAGAGAATAGGACTGATGGTGGTTTTAATTATTTTGCTAACATCATTGGAGCCATTACCTCATAATAAAAAGTGCTGAATGGTCACCTTTTCCCAACCTTTCTTACCACTTATCATCAAAAAGCAAAGCATAATGGGCAACAGCTGTTTCTGCTATTGCATGGATTTAGCTACATTCCCTAAGTGAGCAGTTTAGTTCACCAGCATTCATTACTCCACAAGTCCATAATTACAAACCCAAAGTTAATCTGCAAAACATTGGCATCTATTTTTAAGACAGATGAAGGAAAGCTTTTAGTTTTCATTATGATAATTTTCTTTTCTTGTTTGTCCTTTCTTTTACTTTCTTTTGTCTCATTTCAAGATTCCGCTCCCACATCTTTTATCTTTTTAATTTTCAGCCTTATTATAATTCTTTCAGCCATTTCTTTCTCACGTCTTTAAAGTCAAAAAGTTAGAAAGCTATAGTTTTGTGTGTTTGCTGGCCTTGCATCTTCATGTGTCTACTTTTATTTTTTAAAAATTTTGTTTTGTTTCTTTCTCCTGATGTCTGAGACAGTGCCAGTCTGGGTGAAAAAATTAATGAAGCCTAGAGAACACATACAAAAGTTAAGGCAACTTTTACAGTAGAAAACTAGAGCAAGAAAGCTGCTTATATATACAATAAGTAATAAATATAATAAATAAAATGTTTTCATTCTAAAGAGAATGTACTGTTGAATTTGAGAGTTCTTTCCAGGGAAAATATCTTTTTGCTCAAGGATTATTCTTTTTTTAAATAAGGATGAATTTTGCAGTGAAGATTTTTCTTATTTAAAGTATGACTGAAATTAGACTTCCTCAGTTCACTATAAATATTCATATTTCTATTATGTGAGGCACCTAAACAAAATTATCTCAATTTTCCTTCTTCATCTAGCAGTCTCTTTTTCAAATCTCCCTGGGACTAACTGGCAGTTTGGGTTTTGTTCTCTAAATGAAAAAAAAAAGAAAGATGTTGGCTTTTGACCATTTTTTGGCATAAGTCATAAATCAAAATTATGAATCAGATGCACTAAAAATCTTTATGCCTTAAAGATGACTTAATATTCCCATTGCACCAGAGGAGTTAACTCCTGACTACATTATATAGAGGTACTGCACTGTGTATCCTGCAGTAATAGTTCAGAGAATTGTGCAGCTGACTTCTCTATTTCAGTCCACATGGTTTTATTTTCCTGGAAACAGAAGCACAGAATGCGATCTGGCTGAATCTTAAAATCATGTAAAAGGCCTGGCCATATACCCGAACTAGAACCTAGTCATGTATTTTGCAGAACAGTTACAGCCTCTGGACTGAGTTCCTAAAATTGAGATAACTCAAATCAGGACTCAATTCTGATTTTTTTTTTTTTAACTGGGTATCTCACTAAATCTCATTACTCAAAGGAAAGACACTTTACCTTCTGGATACTTTACATTCTTTCTTAAATGCAATTAGTGTTATTTTAATTTATTTTTTCTATATTCCAGTCTCTTTTCAAAGCCAGAAAGACTGTTGTCACAAAAATGATTTTAAATGTTGAGGGAAAAGTGATTTTTACTATGCAGACCTATTTGAGATGTTTTCCCTAATTCCTACATAAATCAGACAGGTTTCTAGTAAAACACCAGAAAAAATGCAGTTCTTTATAGTCCTCCAGGGCATTACTGGAAAAGTAGTAATAATGCATATTTTCAGAGGTTTTGGAAACTGTTGCTTGCATAAGCTGTTGTTCAAAGATCATTATGATTGTCAGAGTTAGTTTTGCACAGGATTTTGATTGTTATCAGCACTGAGCTCTATGCAAACCAAAACACAGTCACTAAAGATTTGTATAGCCTTTAATCCCATTTGTGTGGCAAGGCTTACAATATTAATTGAAGTAGTACAGAAATTAAACACTTTTTATTTTTTGTCAGTGATGAGCCCCTTGACCAATTGTTATACTGTCTCTCCAGCTACTAGAGCTTTAATTTTGGCCTGTCACATGCAGTGGAATGAAGGATAATTAAAACACAGACCTACAGCTAGAATGCGAAGCACTGCTTTTTGTGCTGTTAGAGGGCAGTCTCTTTTGTTTGTGTAAGGTTTAAACCTGCGGATGTAAGATGCAAAAGAACATTTCCCTTCCAAAGAGAAGACTCGGGCAAGTAGTCATTGTGGAGCACTCATGCTCACTGGTGATAGGAACATGGTGTGCTGTGATGAGACAAGAAATTTTCTTTGGTTAGCTCTACAGCTGAACTTGGTATAGGACTGTGACAGTGAGCTTCTAGTTATTGATCGCGTAGGACTTGTCATCTTTCTGGACCATATATGTCAGCTGAAAAAGGATCTTGTCCTGTCCCCATGAGGTCAATGGCAAGCTTTGTAACTTCAGTGACATCCTGATCTAGTTTGAAAGAACAGGGGATTAACACTTCTATTTGGTTACTTACAATTGTTCATTGTTTCAGTTTCTTTTTTTTCTTAAATAGGGTTTTTTTTTGAAGCTATTGAGTTCCCTGACACTGATTACTGATATTTTTTCAGTATTTTTTGGGTAAAATGTAGAAAACTCTTTAAATTCTTCTATTGATTTTGATATTCTTTTTAATACATTGCATCACAATGGCTATTTTCTTCATGGAACATGCTTAGACTTCGAAGGAACACCTCATCAACCAGATTGCCCTGTCTAGACTGGGGAGAAGGTAATCCATTCAAAACTCGGTTATTTGGATTTTTCAACTGAAAAATGTTCTTTCTAACTTTCAGCATGGCTAATCCACCATTAATCCTTAGAAACCTTTTACCACAATGCTTCAAGGGAAGACACAAAAATATGCATTACTCATTGTATACTTATTACCCATATGCTAATTTCATTTTTCTTACCTTTCATTTTTCTTACCTTTCATTTTGAGGAGCAGCTGACCTCTGCAAAAGTGGGTTAATAGAATGGTTCTTAATTATGTCAAAGAATTACAAGGTAAAGAAAGGTAATTATCCTGTTTTCTTACCGCAGAATAGAAAAGATGAAACTGCTCACACTCTAGGTGAAACTTGAAAGACATCCAAATTTTACAATCCTTACATCACTTTGGAGCAGAAAAATGGAGATCTGAAAAAACACATTTTTTTTGGAAACTGTTCCGTGTTTACTGCATAAAATAAAAAAAGATCTCTTGGCAATGAAAGTTTGTGTTTTTCAATGTTATTGTAATTCTCATTTTTTTCTTTTTTGCTCATATCCCTTTAACCTTCTTTACTGAAAAGAGACTATGCTGTTTGTCTTCACAAACACCACTCTTATAACCTTGACTTGTTCAAAAAGAAAAAGAAGATACTTTTTTCAGTTTAATGTTTTAAGTTGGCTTTCTTTTGTTTTTTGCTTTTGGTTGGCTTTTTTTCAAAGATGTTTCTGAACTACAAAGCAGAGTTGAACAATGAGAATTCAAATTCATCCATACAATGCATATATCAGTTCTTGAACTAAAAACTTACTTTTTTTTTTTTTCCAGGAGCACACAGGCATTTTCCTGAATTCATTTTCTTTTAAGCTTCCCCATTTCTGCTGATGTGGGATTCTTTTTTTTCTGTTTATACTTCAGCATATAGGAACTGGAACACATTCTAACGTAAGGTCATCCACAGTGGGTGTATGTGCTTCCGTCTGAGTACCTTAAAAATTTCTGATCTCAAGCTTAGGGTCTGGGAGGAAAATGAATGACTCAAAAAAAAAAAAAAATCTTCAATTATAAGAGAAACAAAACACCAACCTCCCCCGCCCCCCCCCANCCCCCCCACCCCAAGTCAAACACATGATCAGAAATGTTTTTTAAAAATGGTAAGAAATTTCTTTTCTCTAGAAGCATTTATAAACCTGTTTCTCAGCAAGCACAGAGGCTAATTTTTGAAAAGCGGTTCAAAAATCAGAATTTGATCATGGCCAGAGAAATGCTGTTTCAATCTTTTAGGGCAATTATGTTTCATAAAGGATCTTGGATTGATCTGTTTGCACATTGACACTTAAATATCTTAGCATCCAGCTCATGGGAACTCTAAAACAGCTCATGGAACTGGCTAGACTGTCATAGCTGAATGCGGTACAAAACATGTCTTAAAAACGAAACATTCATTTTTACAAGCATGGATTCTTTTAATTTCATTGCACAGCAGTTGGTAGAAGAAGCCTGGTGAGTAGTCAAAGTGGTGAGGTCCTCCCTGACCCAGAATATGTAACAACCAAAACTGGACGAAGGGACTCATACTAATAAAACAGTTGAGTTTCCACACAAGAAACCATATCCATGCCTGGATGCAGTAAGTGGAAGAATTCAAAATTCAATCTCTTCATAAAACTGTCAATGGGACCAGATAAGGAAGAGAAGATGTGAGTGAGACTAAAGCTCTGAAACATTCAAACAGATGATAAAGGAATTGAAAGGGTTTTTTTCCCTTTGAAATTCAATTGATTTTGTGAATTTGTTAACAATGGGGTGGTTTGGTGTGGTTAGTTTTGCTTCTTTTCTTTATTTTTTTGTTTTTTTAATTCAAATGAAGAAGTAAACCAGAATTTGATACTCAAATTCCTGATTTAGAATTCTAGAACTTAGCTATATTTTGAAGAAAAAGAAAAAGGTGGGTGTCTGGTGCCACTATAACAGGAGATGTCTGTTTCTCAGAACAATCTAATATTGAATAAAGTATACAGATAGCAAGGACATCTCAGCCAAGGAGATAAAAGAACACAAGACCACTAAAGAAGACAAAGACTGATAACATGAAATGCGGGACCAGAAAGATAGAAAACAATGTCTCCCTTTGAACAGTGAATAATAATGCTATTCTGTATTCAAACACTATAAGTACCCAAGTCCAACACAGGGACCAGTGATATTAATTCAACCAGACACTGAATTTACTAAATCTGTTTTTCAATCTTATTTTTCCCCACACATTCTCTGTGTAATAGACCAAATCCCACACATTTCTACTTATTCATCACAATTTGTTTTGGTTCTCCTTTCCTAGTCTGTAACTCCGTAGTCAATAGTACAATAATTTCTTATAATTCCCATGTTTCAGGGTACTTTTCTTTCCTCAGTCTATGTTTTATCCAAATTATCCAGGAGCAGTGTCTAAAGTAGTTTTTCTAGCTTCCTCCCACGCTGATGCAAATGTGTGAATTGGATAGTTCAAAGAAGTTTGGTATAAAACTAGTGGTGTAGCCTGTCCCTCAGTGGATAGCTCTACTCTGTTCTGTAAGTGCATCTTTAAGGTCTTTATAGCGAAAATATTACCTTTTAGAATATGTTATCCTCTGCTAGATTTTCCTCAGTTTATTAAGACTATACAAGTAGTTGGGAAAAAGCCATCAAGACAACATTTCCTTATAAAGCCTTGAAGAAACTAATCTGAAAAGAAGAAGTACATTTTAGGACTGAGAAACTTCCAGTGAGGAGGGCAGGTCTAGCATGATTCCTGTCGATCCAAACCCACATAATTACAGAAAACTTCCAGCCATTCAACAACCTCACTTGCAACTATGCTTTCAGAGAAATAGTCAGTTTGATTGTAAATACATTCTGGATTCAATTTCATTATAATCTCAGCCACAGTGCTGAGCAATATTAAATAGATTGGAAATCATTAATGATGTAGAGTAAAACCATTGAAAGGGCAATATAAGGAAATGTAGGCAACAGGTAATAAAGAATAAATATTATTGGATCAAATCTATGGCAGTCAAAATAAAAAATACTGTGTGATACTTAGCCAAAAAAAATGAATGAGGAGCAGAAGACATCAAGCTGAGACATAGTAAAGCCACTTATAGAGATCATCAGGAAAAAATTAAAGCTCCAAGGGAACGAACCATTAGCCAATCATACAATGTCACAGCAGAAAGTGCATATCTTGAAGTACAATATAATGTCTTAAAATTGTCTTACCTTGACAAAAGGTGGAGGAAAGTATTTTTTTCATAAGATATACTGAGTAATAAGAGCAACCAGCAAAGAAAATGGAAGGCAAGAAAAAGCCTCCAAAGATGAAATTCCCTTATCAATGGTAATTGAAAAAAAACAAGGAGATTTGATCAATATGCAAAATACAGAGGCTTGGTAAAGGTATAATTTTTATTTTATTTTATTTTATTTTATTTTATTTTATTTTATTTTATTTTATTTTAATCAGATCAAATTAACCCACTATTTTTGTTTTGTTACATGTTTTTGGTTCTAAATAACTACTTTCCTT
>VXBN01014832.1:180340-308061 GCA_013397395.1 Sinosuthora webbiana | reverse complement strand
TCTAACACTCATTTAAACAAGGGAAGATTATAGTCTAACTTGAAGGTTCTTTCCATGATAATTCTTCTTGGAGTATTTAGTAAAGTGGAAAAAAGGAGGAATAAAAGGAAAATACGTGATATAGCTACACAAGATATTTTTTTTTTTTCACCATACTGCAAAAATCAGTAATTAGAGACAGTTTGTTCTTAAGGTCTTTTCCCTGATATTTTGCTGACCATCACTATTTCTTTTTTCAATTAGCAGATTTAGGAATGGCTCTGAAGACTTTTCAAAACTAACACTGGGTAACCTGAAAGTCGTCAATACTGTTTATTCATAATACACTTATATAAAATTTTCAGTCCATATTGACTCATAATAAAAAAGAAATTGTGAAGATTGATTTATTTAGGTCATGACAGCCTTCAAAATGCACATTATTTTTCACACATAATTTAGTGAGAAGAGCAGGTAGATATCTGGAAGCAAACTTTGGCCACTGTAGCTACAGGCCCTTGAAGGAATTGATCTTGCAGACAAAATGCACTATACAATAGCTCTATTATGCTATAGAATTGCTGCCCTACTTTAAATGGAACTGTGATTTTTAAAAGGAACTTTTTCTTCGCACACTTTAGGTCCTCTATTTTTTTGTGGAAAAAAAAATCTATTCTTAGGTTGACAACTAAACTAAATTATCATAAGTTATTATGTCTTAGAAATCAGTGGAATAGAGATATGTTGTCCTATGTTATCACCTAAATTTTCCTAAAATATGAAGTCAGTGTATTTCTTGTTTAAAAAGTTAATCATAGAAATGTAGACTCATTTATATTGGAAAGGACCTTTAAGACCATTGAGTCCAACTATAATTCTAACACTGCCAGGTCAACCACTAAAACATTTCTCTAAGTGCTTCATCTACACATATTTTAAATACCTCCAGGCATGATGGTTCAACTATTTCCCTGGGCAGCTTGTTTCAACACTTAACAACCCTTCCCATGAAGAAATTTTTCCTAATATCCAATCTTAATCTTCCTTGGTACAGCCTGAGGCCATAGGCTCTAATCGTAGCCCTTGTTATTTGGGGAAGAGACCAATACCCATCCCACTACAGCATCCTTTCAGGTATTTGTAGAGGGCAATAAGCTCTGAACCTGGGACTCCTCCAGACTAAACAGCCCCAGCTCCCTCAGTATCTCCTCATCAGACTTATGCTCCAGACCTTCCCCAGTTCTCTTGTCTTTTCTGGACTCACTCCAGCACCCCAGTGTTTTATTTGAATTGAGGGGCCCAAAACTGAACACAGGACTCAAAGTGTTACCTCACCAGTGATGAGTACAGAGGGACAATCACTGCCCTGGTCCTGCTGGCCTCACTATTGCTGATCCAGGCCAGGATGCCATTGGCCTTCTTGGTCACCTGGGCACATCTGGATCATGTTCAGCTGCTGTTGACCAGCACCCCCAGGTTCTTTTTCACTGAAAATCTTTCCAGCCACTTAGGCCCCAGCCTATAGCATTGCAAGAGGTTGTTGTGACCCAAGTAAAGGACCCAGGACTTGGCCTTGCTGTACCTCATAGAATTGGCCTCTTAATCCGACCTGTCCAGGAGTCTTCCTACCATCCAGCAGATCAACACTCCTGCCCAATATGGTGAAGTTTCAACCTCAGCTGTGGGTGTTTTGCCCTTTAGGACTGCTTCCACCAGGTTTTTATATTGTCTGATAATCTAGCACATAGATTTCCTGCTACACAGTGGATTTTTAATGCACTGAGGAACATACAATACAGCATTGCTCTTTAAATCTTAGTACCTCTGTCAAGGTTTTCTAATGAAGAAGTCACTATTACTATGTTCTTCATTTCTGTCCCCCTTCACTGATGTTATTGTTTTCTTATTCTCTGCAATTGGTGACTGCTGAACTGTCACATGGCATTCCCTCTTCCTGCAATACATTCTTAAAGCTGTTAGCCACATAGAAGAGGTACCCTTATTTCTCTCTCTCTCTCTCTGCCATTGGGTATTGAAAGAGCCTAGAACACTACCTAAGATGTCATAAACTATCAGAGCTTCTTCTGTAGCCCATTTTTAAGTCTTCATGTTTTGGTGCTGTATCTAAGAGGTTATGTAAAAGTCCCTACACGTTGTACTCAATCTGTGAAAATTCCTGTTTTACTTGGCAAAGGGGATTTTGTGTGGGTTTGTTTGTTTGTTTAATTGCATGCTACATCTAATAGTGAAGTCACTAATCAGCTGTCTTAATAATGCTATTTTGAGAGCGGGATTTTGTGTGGGTTTGTCATTTCTTTTTTATATTTCCTGAGCAAATACACAAGGTCATAATTTACCTATACACAAGGAAACAGTTATAAATACATTCTCAAGTGATTAAACACCTAGGACTATAGTAATGATTATGATGACGATGCCACCACTAGCCTTTGGTAATACATGCCAGCCATTGGCTGCACCTAGCTGATCCAGAGTTCAATAAAGTGTTCTTACTTTTAATATTTTGTCATTTCTCTGTGGGATACATCATCATAATTTTTACACTGGTCCTTTACTTTGGTATATCTTTTAAACAATAGGTATTTTAAAACTAAAAATGTTAAATTTAAAGGGTAAGATTTTTCAAAGTAATATCATAATTTCTGCCTCTGTCCTAGAAAGTGGTGGGTGGGGCAGGCTTCTCTCCCTCAAGTCCAAACAATTAATCCAGCCAGTCCATTTTTATTCCTTTGGGTGTTTATATGAAAAGACAGATTGTCTCTAAATCCATGACACATTGAGTCATCCCACTTGGGTGAGATGACTATTTTTCAGGCAAGAAAATGTCAAAGTGAAGTGTGAGAAAATCACCTTAATGAATATTCATGTATGTATCACATAAAGGAATTTGAGATCTCACAGAAATTCTATCAACAGATTATTTATCAATATACTTATGCTGCCACAGCTTTTTGTTTGGAATATTTTCTGCCTTTTTCTGTGGAAAGCACCATAATTAATAGCAGAGATGCCTGAACTGACGAGTTTCAACAGCATTTGAAATGTGACTTCCTGGGTAATAGCCATGGCAAGTGGCAAAGGCTGTGACAGAATGGGTCATCACAGTGAGGTAATTTGGTTGCTCATCAAGAGTTAGAACTCTGATGCAACATAATTAAAAAAATCTTTAAAAATAGAACCACATGACTTGCAGTTCTTCTTAGCTAGTACTTTACAGTGCTGCAGGGAAAAAAAATTACAGGTCTTGAAAGAGATATTTAGTCATTTAACTCTTTAACTCCACTAAAAGAAGTCTATAGGCATTCTGCTGAAGTTTGTGTGATTTCAGATTGATCTGGCAGCAGGTGTGAGAGAGAAATTGACATAAAGTCCAACAAAAAGAAAGGCTGGCTAAAGGAAAGCTTTAGTGATCTGTATCAGAAAGATTAATTCAGTGCCCTGATATTTTAAATGACTCAACTTAAAAATAGGAGAGAGTTTAGATGCTCCTTCATGGCATAATTCCAAACAAGAAAGATCCATGAAACAGATCCTAGGAAGGTCCTAAAAATTCTTTCCTGTTTTAGGTCAGCAAGAAATAGATGAACACATGACAGCTGCTCGCTCAACTATGTCCTAATTCTGCTTTGCCCTTCACTCTCTTTTGCCACTTGAACCTGTACAAAAGTAGGTAGAAAAAGCTCATAAATCATAATTGCAACATATTACAGTTCCTTAGTAGAGTAAGTAAGATTATGATTCTCTGCCCTATTAGTTTTGTGTTGTCACAATACTCTTCATTTCAAAAAATCCTATTTATAAAATTTGATGCAAAGGAGTGAAAAATCAAATGCATATTTGTATGGTTAGCCATTAGGCATATAGACATGTTCGTCATCAGTCTTATGGAAGGAAGTCAATTTCAAAACTTTCCATAATAAATTCTTATCCCACTGGGAAACAACAGACATGAAAAAAAAAAAAAAGGGAGCTGAGATAAAGTTATGCTTTCCAAAACCAATAAGTACTGTGAGAGAAAAGCGACCTAAGTAGTTTGCAAGGCTTTCTAACATTAAAAGCAACACAATGGCCTGTTTTTTTAAGGGATTAATCTCATTTTACTGATCAGTTGTTTACTCCCTACCCTACTAGTTTTTCTCAGCCTTCATGAGGAGCTTCACATCTTAGGGTCATAAAGATGAATTACTTAGTTGTGAAGTGTTTAAAAAAAAAAGGGCTACTTGCCCTTTTGGGGAAGGGAGCAATCTTCTCCCCTTTCATGATGCTAGCTTGTCATTCTGGACAGGCAATGTAAAAAAATTAATTTTGAAGGCAATATTAGTCTTTTATTCAGTGCTTCAAAACCTAGATGGTGCATCAGACTAATGATTTAACTAGATGCTAAGCTTAACTTTTCTTACTTTTACCTGAAAATCCTACCTGATTATAGTAGTCCTAGTTGCAAAAATAATTCAGAATAAATAGGAAATCCACATCCAACAAGTGCAAGTATTTTCCAACACTGTGTTAGGTTTGTGCATTGAATCACAGTTGTTACTAGTGATGTACAGCAGCACTGTGAACACTTGAGTTCCTCAGCCAAGTGCCATACATCCCTTGTAGTCTCAGTATTGCCATAAGAAGACCTTTTGGGGCAGTGAAGCTGAAGGCACAGCTCCTAGGGACATGGCATGTGCTATATTTCTACTATATTCCTTCTATAGGAATTCCTAGCATTCTTTCTATACTTGATTTTGCTTTACCAATAGACACAGTGGGAAAATGTAAAGTAGAGACTGAGGATGCATCAATAGCAAGCATTGTGGCTGATTAGGATTTAGATTCAGGGGAGAGCACACAACATAAATTGGAAATATGCACACAGCACTACGACTGCCTTGTTGAACATGGCCTTGCTGAACATCATTATATGTCAAAAATTTTTAAACTTTTGGGGTTTCTGGGTGACCTAATCACTTTAGAAGTATATTTTATTCCTGGAGAGAATATGCAGAACTGGTCTTCCCAGACATTTATCTTATTTTTCTTAGAAGCTCATCTAGGACTATCATAGATAATGAACCACAAGTGGAAAACTGACACACTCATTTGAAGACATGTCTTCCTCCTTCACAGATTCTAGTGTAGGGCAGCAGTGAGAATGGGATGACTAATGAAATAATCCTTTTCATCTTCCTAGCACAATTCTTTAGCTAATCGGGCATAACTAGAAGGCTGTCTGTGCATCTGCAGTAGTCAACACCTTCACAGATCTGCTGCTTTTCAAGTTGGTATTAAAATATGTGAATTTACTCTCAGTGACACTTATGCAGAGAAAGAGTATTTCTGCTGAGATCAGAGATAAAAGTGAAGCCAGATTCAAATTTATGGTCTTAGGACATCATTGTTTCCCACTTTTTAACTTTTGGAGTTTTTTTAAAGAAATTCAAAGATCCTATGATCTTTCTCTTTGTACATTTGTCTTCTGCAATCTTTTATACTGACCTAAGCAGTAGTAAGCAAATATCTTGGATCTGAGAGATATAACCACAACCCCCCCCCCCCCTTCAGTGTTTTTTTTTTCTTTTTTTTTTTTTTTTTTTTTTTCTTTTTGGTGGTGAGAAGTTGCCCTAAAGAATACATGGAACATAATTGCAGTACCTGAAAAATAAAAAGGTGCTCTACTGGAACTGTAAGGTTTAAGATACGAGGCCATGGAGAATCAAACTCTTCATCTGAATTTTGGACTCCGTAGAGTAGAAAGCCCCAATTAATGTTTTAGCAAGGCTTAAAACTTCATTTTCTGTTGGGAAAACTTATTATAACATTAAAAATACTCAAACAGGCTTTTCACAGGGAAAATGAACTTGTAATACTTAAAAAAATTGCCATGGGGGATTTCTGTTTTGAGAATTTCTAACACAGGTAGGCAACTTTTTTTTTTTAATAAACATTAAAAAACTTGAAAAATAAAAAATTGACTTTTCAGTTTAGTTGGATGACACATTAATTATGGATATTTATCGTAATGGAAATAGAATATGAATTTCTGCAGCTAAAATCTTCTTTTGGTACTATAAAAGCTATCATGGTCTCAGAGGGTGTAGATACCAGTTATACTGGCATCCAGTACTGCTGTGGAGAACAACAGGCCTTTTTGAGATGTAATTTATCTGACTTACTTTAGTCATCTGGTTTGAGATGAAAGAAGTTACATCTCAAAGGTTGGACCAGATGGCCTTGCAGGGTCCTTTCCAACTTGGGCTGCTTTATGATTCTATTAGTTGATGAAAACATTCCAGTTCTATGCATTGATTGAAAAGGCTTCAGCAGGTGATCCCACTGTATGCATCTGTATTTTGTCAGATTAAACTTCCCATTTTAGAGACTGACATAACAGTAATTTAAGTTTATACATTTTACTGTATAATCATCAAAACACATGGAACAAAATGAAATTTCTGTCTAGATAATATGTATGCACTCTTCTCTCCATTCCAGAACATTGCAATGTTTCTATGGCAGAAAAAAGGCTGTTTTGTCTCTTTTGTATCCAGCAGCAAACAACACTTCATCCCAGCAATTCTTTTTTTCTGCACAAGGATATGCTAATATATCTCCTTTTTTATAGCCTCAAAATGGTTACAGAGAAATGTACGCATTAAAGGATTTATGATGCATCGACATCTATAGGCAAATTTTATGCGTTGCTGACTTTAAGTATCTAGACATCTATCAACATGAGAAGAAGTTGTAAATTGGCTGAGGATATGAGACTACTCATCAGACTGAAAAAAAAGATCACAAATATTGTGGTAGATCCCAAGCAGCTAATAAGAAGTGAAAGGTTGCTTAGTCTAGATAAAATTTAAATCACTCTTAGTTCCTGTATATTAGATTAATATTCTTTTAAATTTTTCAGGTTTATTTCTTCTTTCTTAAAATGTTTCTTGCTATAACAATTTGTCTTCCTNNNATGTTTTTTTTTTTTTTTTTTTTTTTTTTCTTTTTCTTTTTGAGGCAGCAGTCTTGCCAAACTTTCAGTCATTCCATCCTTAGAGGACTGCAGTGCTAATTGTCACAGTCAGTCTTTGGCAGTACCTTAATTTTCACTTGGTAGCATTTCATACTCTGCAGCACCGGAAACTACCAGCTGTATTGTATTAGAGAGAAGAATCAGGTCCCTTAAAGAACAGATTTCAAGCCTTTTTGTCCTGATAAGTAAATGAGAGTATCGATATTTATCAGTGGAAGGAGAGGAAATTTAACAAATAGAATCTGGATACCAGGCTAAAAATAAAAGAGAAAAAAGCTATTCCTCCATCCAAACTCACCTCTTGCATGGAGCTTGTGTTGGTAAAGGAACTGATTTAAAGTGAAGGTAACTTTATGATGCCTTTGTGTCTGGATCCTTGTCTGGTCTTTGATGCATGTCAAAAGCAGATACACAGAGCTGGCATGACCTTTTCCTCCCTCTCTTTTACCCTCAGGAGCAAATCAAAAGGGAGAAGGTAAAACAAGGTGGAAGACCAGCCTGGGAAGAGCTTACTTTCACCTCTTAGCATGAAAATTATTGAGGTAAGATTTTTGTGCTGGGTTGGCATTCAAAGCTTTGTTTTTAGTGCTTCTATTTTTCTTTCTTTTCACACTGAGGGACCTAACAGTCCCAAATAGTCCTTAACTACCAAAAATTACAAATAAAAAAGAAATCCACAAATAATTTCTCAACAAAACCAGAGACATATTTGGCCCAGAGTTACGTGAGAAGGCCATGGAACACATGCTGGGTAAGCTGGAAATTTAGAGAAGGCTGAAACTGGCTGCTAACACAAGAACACAGGTCTCCTTCCTAAACCTCTTTCATAGCAATGGCAAAAAAAGGATTTTTTTTTCCATAAAGCTAGATGAATAATGGACATATTTATATTTTACATGTGTATCCATGGGCACATATATGAGTACATATATCTCTATATCTATGTGTGTATTATGTACATATTTGTGTGTGTGTATACTTTACAGAATAGATCCAAAGATCCCAAAAATTTTTACAGCAATTAAAAATTATAACACTGAATAGAACTGCATAGGCCAGAGGTTGCCACAGGAAGCTGTCACTTGAAAAAAGGATACCATGCTTTTTAATATGCCTGAGAAAGCGCAGAAAACTTTTGTCTTTTTTTTCCCTTTGTTTATAGTTTGCTGTTCAATCCTCTGGGCTAAGTGGGCTTTTGCAGGGCCCCATATACAGCCCTGTGCTCTTCAACATCTTCCTAAAAGACCTGGATTCAGCACTAGAAGGAATACTAAGCAAGTTCACAGATGACACAAAACTCGGAGAACTTCTGAGTCCTTTGAAGGCAGGGAGGTGCTGCGCAGAGACTTCCACAAATCAGAGGGTTGGGTAATTACCAACCATATGAAGTTCAACAAGGGAAAGTGCTGGATTCTGCACTGGGGGAGTTATCAATGGAGCAGTCCTGATGTATGGACAGACTGGGGAATGTAGAGCAGTGCTGGAGGAAGAGACTTTGGGGTCCTGGCTGATGGCAAGATGAACAGAGTCAGCAGTGCCCTGGCAGCCAGGAGCTCTCCTGGGGGTACATCAGGCACAGCATCACCAGCCAGGCAAGGGAGGGGATTGTCCTGCTGTGCTCTGAGCTGGGGCAGCCTCACCTTGAGTGCTGGGGGCTGGTTTGGGTGCCACAATATAAGAAAAAATACTGAGCTATTAGTGAGCATCCAAAGTAGTGTAATGAAGATGGTGAAGGGCTTTGAGGGGAAGCTGGATGAGGAAAGGCTGAGATCACTTGGTCCATTCAGCCTGGAGAAGAGGAGACTGAGGGGAGAGCTCAGTCTTTTTTCTTGTGAGGGAAAAAAAAAAAGGAGGGGCTGGCACTGATCTTCTCTGTGGTGACAGTGACAGGACCTGAGGGAATGGCCTGAACCTGAGTCAGGGAAGGTTTAGGCTGAGTATTAGAAAAATGTTCTTCTCACAGAGTGTGGTTGGGCACTAGATCAGGCTCCCCAGGAAACCAGTCACAGCACCAAGCCTGACAGACTTTAAACAGCATTTGGACAATGGTGTCAGGCACATGGTGTCACTCGGGAATGGTGCTGTGCAGGGCCGGGATCTGGACTCAGTAATCCTTGTGGGTCCCTTCCAATCAGCATATTTTGTGATTCTGTCAGCTTGACTTTGTGATCAGGTAAATAAGAGGGTCATTTAGTATGAAAATTTATTACTTGGAAGGTAGTGTGTTTCCTAGGAAGTGTTTACATTTTTTTAAGGAATGCATTTTTACTTGCTCAACCAAGTATTATAGACACATTTTCAAATATGACTGTGTACTGTACATGCACTAGACCGTGCCCTCAATAAGCAGAATTCCTTAGCAAGGGCATCACCACGTGAAGAATATTTCTCTCACCAAATGAGAAATATGAAAGCCTGTTCATATTAGCTGAGCTTTGCCTCAAAATCTAACAGAGGTGTTTCTTTGCATTCCTCTTCTCAGCTTGTTCTAGGGCAGGAGAAAAAAAAAAAAGGAAAAGTGAAAATAAAAGTCTATCTTTACTTTGTCTGAAAAAATGGAAACAAATATGCTTTTCTGAGACTAGTTCATCCTTAAGCCCTAGATTTTTCTTCAGCTTGTCAGGCTGTGCTTCCAAAATGTGGAAGCTCTTCTTACTACACTAAATCAGTGCCTTGTTTTTTTAATGGGCACGGTGCCATACTTTTCTTATCATATTTATTCCTAACTCATTTGTAGGCCAACAGATTGAATATCTTTCTATTTAACACTTACCTGTTTTTCAGTAGTTTTTACATGAGAGTATATACACCCATGATGAGATTTTCACATGATAGTATATAAAGACAGAGCAAGATTTTGTTTGTCAAAAACTTGTTAAATATTAGGAGGAGTGAAAACATCACTCACTCTATTTTACCAATAGCATGGAAAATAATCCTTGTTATTCTTATGGTTAAAACCATCTTTGACTAATTATACTTGGAAAATCTAGAAAAAGAAAAAAATCACTGGTAGCTTGAACAGATGCAATTTAATTTACTTTTGTTCAGAAATGTTTTACCTCTCTGCAACTGTGCTAATTAAATGATACTTAAATCAGGACCTGGAGATCTCATCAAGCAGTTGATAATAGTGGAATTAAGGAAATAATCCCAATTCCCTTTAATAATGAATTTTTGATTACTGGTAGAAACCACAGCATTCTATCTGACTGCCAACAAGGGGTGCATGCATTGCACACCTGGGTTCCCAGTATTCTGGAATTAGTGAAGGAGAAAAGCACAGATTCAATGCTAACTCTGTCTGATGCCTGAGTTTCACAGGAGAAATCTCCCTGTGTGAAAGTTCATTCAGCTTTTGCGTGGAGGGACTAGAAATTCAGAAGGAGAACAGAAGTAAGTGTTCACATCTGACTAGGTTAGGCTGGGTCCCATCATAATCGATGTAGAGCATTCTAGGGCACAATTCATCTCAGTCTGAGGTTGAGGCCTTCAACATCACTGATTTCCCTGATGGATACTCTGATGTCTGATAGCAATTTCTGTGGGTCATAACTCAGTTGTCAAAGAAAACTTCAGCAACAGGATGGGACAATGACATAGTAGCTGAAAAGCAGACAAGTCTCATACAGATGGTGTGGGATACAGTCAAGGTATTACAATAAGAATTAACTTAGTTTTCTTTTCTGCGACAGATGTTATTTTATTGCATTATTACATGTTGGTAAAAAATATCCTTTTAGTCTAAAATCATCTCTAACTTTGAAAATAAAGAAAACCCTCTTAATCTAGGTAAAGAATTAGGCAACCAAGCATTTCTATAAATCCCTATTTACAATATGTTCAAGACAGGCAGTTATCTTCATGCTATTTGATGAAACATTACCAACTGATATGTTGGTATTTCTCAATACCTGGTAAATTGCTAAAACAATTAATAAAGTAGATAATTTTTAAGCATCTGGAGGAAAATAACTTGTAGGTATTAGGCAACATGGACTCATCAAAAACAAATCATGCTGAATTAACCTCATTTCTTTCACTGATAGGATAACAAGCTTAGTGGATAAAAGGAATGCTGTGGACATACTATGTCTTGATTTTAATAAAGAATTTGATACAGTTCCACATGACATTCTCATAAGGAAACTAGAGAAATGTTGATTAAATGCAATCACTGCTAAATAAGTAAAATGCTGAAGAGGAAAAATAAAAAAAAAAAGGAAGGAAAAAAGAGGGCAGAAAAGCAACCCACAGGGCAATTAGTGGTTCAGTGTTTTGTTAGGGAGAAGTATCAAGGGTCACCAACAGAGGTCTGCTTTGGGTCATGAGTGTAATTCTGTTTAATATTTTCACTGTGGACTTGGAAAACAAAATAGAAAACATGGTAATAAAAACAACAACAACAATAACAACAACAACAATAATAATAATAATAATAACAGTAAAACACAAAATCCTCCCAAGCTGAGAAGATTAAAAAATAAAAGCAAGTTACCTTTCCTTGGATATTTATAAATGCTGTCACAAATCTTAAAACAAACAAACACACAAACAAACCCCACAAACAAACAGAAAACAGACAGGACAAATCCTTGCAAAAGCTTTGCTCACTGTGAATTGTCAGCAATATCATAAGAAGGAAAGATGATTTTGCCTGGGCTGGGTCAGTCAGAATGGTTCATTTCCCCACACAAGAGTATTCCATTCAAAGTTTATGTTGAATCCAAAACTCACCGGGCTGTTTAAAATTTTGGGGGGAAACAAAGTGCTTCCCAATAAAGTATATCCTGGAATGCAGCCAGATTGGGGTGAACTTCCTTTCACAATTATTCCTATCCATCTGAGAATCTTCTGGTGCAGAATGCACATTACAAATGCACTTCTTTTTCTGACTTGATGAGTTTGTAGTATATAAGGGATGCTGCTGGGAATGGGATGGTCAATTTTAATCTCTAGTTATGTAAATTTTAACTTGTTTTACAAAATTAAGAAAAATCATAGAAAAAATTATGTATTTGATCAACATTACCTGCACCAAGGAAGGCCAGGGCCATGATTAACTAAATGTGAATGAACTGTCTGATAACATTACAAACTCATGAATATTGCAAAGCAGTACTCTATGTACAACAAGAAAGTGATTTGATAATTAGCTGTTTGGTGCTGATCAAGCTAAAAGGTTATAGGGGAATCCAAAGATAATCTATAAATATATGAAGAGATATTAGGATGAACTATTATTCTGATTGATTGATAAAGAAAACATATAAAATAATGGGCCAGTGTTGATGGATAAAGAGGAAAGAGACAAAGAATGTGAGAATATGTACTTAGGTGCAGGTGATTAAGTGACAATGTTATTCAAAGCTAGAAGAAAGGTATAGGAGAAGACTAAATGCTCTGTAAATTGCAGAAAAGGAGGCCTTACAATTAAAAAATAAACAAAAAAAAGAAGAAAAAAATAGTAGAAAACAGAAAGGGTAGAATGATGGGATAAAGGAATTGTAGGTCAGAAATAAGGAAAAAGGTACTGGAAAGAATGAAAAAAAAAATTGAAATTCAAAGAAGTGCAAATAGATAGAGAGATGACCACATGTGTACATTAACCACATGACTACATAAATTTCTGATTAATTAGTAATAAATATGGTCAAATTAGCAATGGGTGCTTAATGTCAGCTGTTTCTACTACTTCCTTTTCACTGTTGTCTGGGATGGCTGGGATAATCTTTATGTGAACCATAGGGTTCTTCTATTACACGAATGAGAAAAAGACTTTATATTTATGTAGGCTGTCCTGGGGGCTCCTAGATGATAAATATTTACACCAACATATTCCAAACTCTATTTTTGAAATAAACCTATAAGATGCACTATATTCCTTCTGATGCTTCTTACTCTCCATCAAATTTTATTGAAGTACTGGCCATTTGAGGAAATATGGTACAACAACAAGCAGATATATTAACAAGAAAAATCTGTCAAACCAATACTAAAATTCTAAGTGTATATTAGCCAAAACTGACAATAATTAAGAATTGGTCCTCAGTAAAGTTCATAAAAAAAAAAAGGAAAAGGTAAACTTTTTGACAAAACCTGTATTTTTCTGCTTTAACATTGTCTTATAATATACTCCAGTTATAAAGTTATTAGGGGGGCACCTCCTAATATAATTTTGTGTGACATATCATTTTACTATTTAGTATGTGAATTTCATTAAGTCTACATTTCCAGTTTACTTCCCCAGTTTTATTTGCTATAGTCATTAATTTTATTTTGAGTTATTTAGGTCTACAGCAATAGGTTCTCAGCACAGTCTTTTTACCAGCTATATAAAAGAGTACAGAAAGCTTCCTCTCTGTTCTCAATCATACAGTTTTAGTAAGAGGAAGATGACAGTATAATCTTCTAATGATAAGTCATGTAGAAACACTTTCACTATCTTAGGAGTGAAATGTCTTTGGTACACAGTCAGTAAATGAGGAGATGTGCAGAAGAAAGATGTGAGTGAAGCAGTTGAGGGCTTTTCTGCCAGCTTTTCTGTAGGTTCCAATATTGTCTTTTTAGTGTACATCAATGCGGAATTAGTTGCATTAAGGTATGCAAAAGCATTTTTCTTTTTCTCAATTTAACTAATAAAAGAATGGACACTTTTTCTGTGTGTATGTCTGTTTATTTCACTTTTAAAGACTTATCTCTCATGTATACCTGTTATCATATTAATTAAATATTATAAATTGTATAAATAATTATACCATTATTATACCCACTATTGGTTTCAGGTATAGAACAAAGGTCTGAAAAGCAAAAGAAGGGAAAAGTCCACTAAGAAAAGCATGGGGACACATGCTGATTGTATAAATGCTCTAAAATCCATAGAGCCAAAGGAAACACATGTAAGTAAGTAAGTAAGTATATGTGCAGAGCTGCTGGATTTTTGCGACTCTCACTGGATGCTGTATAGCAAAAACATTTTTCCCAAATAATTACTTTGAGAAGTCTGCCTCCTGACTTAAGAATTTTTTTTCTTAAACTTAAAAAACCTACCAGTTTATATATTTTCCTTCTATGCTACCCTAACTTAATCCAACACTACCTAACTACCTAACAGCAAAAAAAAAAAAAAAAAAAAAAAAAAAAAAAAAAAAAAAAAAAAAAAAAAAAAAAAATGTCAAGCAATTGTTACACAAAAGAGGATCCATATTTTCTACTTGAATACCTGGACAAGCTTTATGAGGACCAGCTGAGGAGATGGGGTTGTTTAGCCTGGAGAAGAGGAGGCTCAAACTCAGAGCTTATCACTCTCTACAAATACCTGAAAAGAAGCTGTAGCAGGATGGGTACTGGTCTCTTTTTCCAAATAAGATGATGTTTCTAATGGTGAAAAAAAAAAGTGGGAGAAAGGTGGTTCCTCAGGTAACAAGGCACAAAATTATTTAAGCATTTCTAGGTAACAGTCAACATTTATCTGTTAAATAAACTCTTTTTAGCTGTATTTGCATGTCAGTGAAGCAGATATTCATGTCTCTGGAAGAAACTCCAATTATTAATGACCAGCTGAAGTTTCCCTTTGAAACTTCAACCCCACTCTTAGTCATAGCGAAGATCACCTTTATATTGAAAATATATATTCCAGTACTAATATGGAAGACTACATTAAAAAGAACAGGCTGTCATTTTTCCAGTCACAAAAAGCACTTTTAGTCCTGTTGCAGGAACATCTAGAAACACTGGTTGAGTTTGTGGTCATTTGAGACAAATTGTATGGTGTCTGATAGAACTATGTGGAAAAAAGTTGAGCAGTTTGAAATTACTTACTTAAATTATGTTTAGTCTTTACAGTACAATATATCTATCTTGCAGGAGGTGACATATTTGGGGGACCTATATATAGAGAAGATATAGGTAAGAAATTGTGAAGAGTATCAATTAAATCATATTTAGTCAGAGCAACCTAATAATAAACAGTCAGGTCCTATTTAAATGTATTTTTTCCATCAAATTTATAATTAAGAGGTGAAAACCGCCCCATCATGGACATGAAAATACTATGTGGGATAATGCGATATCAGGTTACAAATTAGATACTGGCAGGTGAGTGTTACTGTACCTGAAGCTATAGAGACAGAGAGGTGTATTTACCCTGGAGAACTTCCTTGCCCTCTAGTTCATGGAAGAGTTTTTTGGGCTCTTCATGTACAGTGTCAACTACCAGCTGTCTTTTTTTTTTTTTCAAGTGAAGTGTCCACCCCCACTATTCTCTTGCAGTGCCCATTCTGATGTATTGCAGCAGAGCCATCACACTCTCCAGCTCTGGTACTTTCACCTGAAAAATCATGCACAAACACAGAAATTAAATTTTAAGATTAGAACACAGGGTTCAGAAGAGACCTTGATCAATTTGTAAACATACTCGATTTCCTGTGAAGAGGGCTAACTTCAAGCAGTGTGATCTCAGCCTGCTCTGCATGTCCTGAGGCCCAAGGTTGTTCGGTGATACAGGTGCAGATAAAGTCAAACAAGATAAACAAATTACCTATAGCAACAAGAAACATACCCTCTGATTTGAATTCTTCATTCCTAAATAGAAAGAATATTGTAGGAAGCTTGTGTTATTAATCACCTGAACAGCATAACTGGTTAAATGGGACAGACCAAGGGAGATGAAAGACATTACCATGGCAGAAATACTAGCAATTGTGAATTCAATTATTTTGATGAATACTGGTAAAAAGAAATTTTGGGACATGTTCTAAAAAATAATTTTAGATACTATAATGATTGCCTCTTGGAGCAGTTATATTTTTGGATAATTCTAAACAGAGCATAAGAACATACTGTCTTTTTTTTACTGAATGACCATACTCACTAAAGTACATTCAAATTCTTCTTCCTTACAGGAATTTAAAAAAAAAAAATTAAAAATTTACATGTACAAATGTATAAACAAGAGAACCTCTATAAAATTAGTGATACTGCAAAAAACCCCAAGAACTTAAAAAGAGGAACTAAAAGGATAAAGTATTAAATATGTTATGATTTTTTTTAAGTCCACAGCGATAAACAAACTTATGTTATTGGTAAGCAGCAAAATAAAGAAACTCTTTAAATTAAAATCTTAGTCTTCATGAAGTAGAATTTATGGACAGGTAAGGAATATCTGGGCTCTGAAAACTTTAATGTAGAATCAAGCTCTGAAAACCTTAATGTAGAATCAAACTAAGACCAAAAAAAGACTTAGAGAACAAGCTTGTGAAGGACATGAAAACAAATAAAAAGCCTTTTTTTCCAACCCATCAGAAGCAGAATGTCTGCCAGAGAGTCTTCAAAGCTGATAGGTGATGGAGGTGTAATAGGGGAATGCAAAGAAGATAAGACCATGTTAGAAAAATTAAATGTGTTCTTCCCATTGATACTCACCTCTGAGGAGTTTAGAAAGGTTCCCACAGTGTCTGTTTTCTTTGCAAAAAATGTACTGGAGGAGCTATCTTAAATTAAAGTGTCAATAGAAGTGATTTTAGACCAAATAGATAAATGAATAGTAACAAATTGCCAAAACAAGATGGTATACACTCAGGGGTTTCTAAATAACTCAAATATGACCTTGTAATTTGATCATAGATCTTACACAATTGCTTAAGTCAGCTTCTGTATGAGAAGAATAGAGGTTAGGAAATTTTATGTCTTTTTAAAAAGATCTTTACAGGAACTTGGCAGGGGAGACAGAGGACAGATGCAGGAAATTAAGAAATTGTGTGCCTGATTCTTTGCAGGTAGATTGGTAGAATAGGATTCATAGACATATAGATAAATACAACAAAATGGGGGGTGGGAATAAAAATAAATTTTGTAAAGTAGATTCTGGGTCTTTAAAAGTTTTACTATAGATAAGTATGCAGGCAAGGGTGATCTTTATCTGGTTGACGCTCTGTGTCTGGATTTTCAAAAACTTTTGACAAGGTTCTCTATAAAATACACTTAAATAAATGTGGATTATATAAAAAAAAAAATGAACCCCCCTCTGTGGATTTCTATATACCTGAAAGAACAGGGGATGAATAAATATGTAAAGGACAGGGAAAACGCAAGTGAAAATGATTGGTTTTAACAATTAAATTCCCACTATTTATGAAAGGTTGCAAAAGTTACTCGCATAAATAACTGGTTGATAAAAAGAAAGAAGCAACACATGAAAAGCTGTGCACTTAGGAAAATAACAAACAGAAATTCTCACTGTCTACAAACTGAAAGCTTCTAAACCAGGCATTGTTAATCCTGGAAATATATTTGCAGATACTCTGGATAAACCTATGAAAATATCAGTTCACTGTTCATTGACAAGTCACCCAAAACCAGCCAAATACAAACCTCTAAGAGTTATTTGAGAAGAAAAACAGAACAAGGCACTCTTTTACATAACATAAAATAATTATGAGAACCATTAGGTGAAACTGTAAGCTAATAGACTTAAAAAAACAAAGAAATAAATATTTTCATTTAACGTATGACTAAATTTTGCTGTGCAGCATTTATCCTGTGCTGCCACAAGATAGATGGGGCACCAAAACTTAAATGAGTTCAAAAATAAGTCAGATAAATAAGTAGAAACCTATCAAAGGCTGCTAGACACTGATGAGATACAAGCTTTAGATTAAATATTCCCCTAAGCCACACAAAGCTATGCTATTTTTTGCTTGCTCTTTTTTAATAAAGCATTTTTATAAAACATTGTAAAGATTTTATATTACCTTAAGTAGCAAACACTACTGTCTGCTTTACAGAAAGGGAGATAGGAATGGGTTTGGATCTCTGATCAGAAGGCAATCTTCTTCAGTCTACTATTCCTGTGACACAGAACACTAAAAACTAGTCATTCTTTCAATACATGGAACAAGCTGCTCAGGCAGTGTCAATCAGTATCATACTGAAGAAATATCATTCTTTGGTGGGTTATCTTGTTTTAATTATGTACAGATCTGACCAAAGTTTTCTACTTGAGGCATAAACTTTTCTACAGCAAAGCTTTTGATTTTGGTTTTAGACCATATGTAAATATATAAAAATACAGATCTAGTAATGAATATGACTTTTAATAATAATGTAAATGCAAATAATATAATTATAATCAGAAATACAAGCATAAGTGTAAATACAAATATATATATATATAAAGGTTTCTTGTTTGTTTCACAGCATAATTTGAACACATGTGAAGAACCTAAGAAAATAGTCATTATGAAACCACACACAACTCAGATAAACTACTCTTCTGCCCTGGAGGTATAGAATAACTGTGGCTAAGACAGCTTACTGTTGATGCCTACATATATTACTTAGCAATAACCCAATTACAGATACTTCTAAGGCCAGTGATCTAGGGAAAAAATCAGGTTTTACTAGAATTAAAGAGAAAACGTTTTAGAAACAATTGCTTGCTTTCATTTTCTTGCCTGATGAAACATGTTTTAAAGATTTAGTTGTTGTAAGGCAACATAAGCAGAATTAGAAGTAAATAATAACTTAACACAATGAAAAATGTCAAATCGGCAGAAATAAGTACATCCAGTTGGATGAAATTTTTCATGTTTTAGAATAATATAGAGAATCCTTGCTTTGGTTTAGTTTGTTTCCGATATGGAAACTAATGTATTGAGGAAAACCTGAAGTCTTTGTGATCCAGATGATTTCAAAGACAGCATCATATAAACAAACAAACAAAAAAATAAAAAACAAAAACAAAAATCTCAGGTTAGTAGAGAAAAATATCCCAAAAACAAGGTACAAAGGTGGGCTGTGGGATATCAGTTGATGATAGAATGCTAATATTTATTTTTAGATGAGTATGTTTTTCTTCTGAGAGAATTTAATGACTATTGAAAGACTTCCATTCATTGAAAACTTCAAATGGTGAATAGGTTCTGAGTTACTCATATTTTATTGCTAAAATTCCTGCAGCTTCTGTTAATGGAACGTTAGCTCTTTCTGAATGGGAAAATCCTTGTTTCTTCATATAATCAATTTGCCTTTCTTACTCCATGTTATTTGTCATCAGTCATCTCCAATTGATTTACACTTATTTGAGCATCACATTTTCATTTAAATCAGTTAAACTGATGACTTTGCATGAAATTTAAAAGACCAAGCACAGAAAATAGCAGGAAGAATCTTCCAAAACACCTCAAGGAATAGTAAAGTGTTTATCAGGTTAAAAAACTTTTGAGCATCCAACCTGGCCTTGAACATTTCAGGGATGGAACATCCACAGCTTCTCTGGGGACCTTGTGTCACTGTTTCACCTCCTGCACAGAAATGAATATCTAAATCTACCATCTTTCCATTTAAAGCAACTCACCCTCATCCAATCACTATACACCCTACAGAAAAGTCCCTCTTCAGGTCTTTTTTCGCCCCTTTTAGGTAGTGGAAGGGGTCTCCCAGGAGTCTTCTCATCTCAGCCTGTCTTCATTTTAATTGTCTCAGCCTGTCTTCATAGGAGGGGTACTCCAACCCTGTTATCATTTTCATATCCTCTTCTGAACTTGCTCTAAAAGATCCATGTCCTTATATTGGAGGCCCCAGAGCTGGATGAAGTACTCTAGGTGTGGGTCTTACAAATGGATAGAAGATAAAGAGTGACCTTCCTTGACTTCCTGGTCATGCTGCTTTTGATGCAGCCCAGGACACAATCGCCTTCCTGGGCTACCAGTGCACATTCCTGGCTTATGTCCGCCCTCTCATCCAACACTCCCAAGTTCTTCTTTTCAAGGTATCTCTCTTAATCCATTCTCTGTCCAGCCCCTAATTCTCGTTAGGATTGCTCCTATCCAGGTTCAGGACCTTACATGTGGCCTTGTTAAACTTCATAAACTACACACAAGCCCACCTTTCAAGCTTGCCAAAGTTGCCTGGATACCATTCCTTCTGTCCAGGGTGTCAGCTGCACCACACACTGTGATGTCACGGTAAACTTGCTTAGGGTTCCCTCGATCCCACTGTCCATGTCACTAGCAGAGATGTTAAACAGCTCCCGTCCTAATACTGATCCCTGTTGAACGCTACACATTGCTGATGTCCACTTGTACACTGTACATTGATTGCAAGTGAATGCAGCTATCAAACCAATTTCTTACCCACTGAATGGCCCACCCACCCATTAAATCCACATCTCTTCAATTTAAAGCCAAGGATGTTGTACAGGGCACTGTCAAATACTTTGCACAAGTCCAGCTAGATGACATGTAAGATGACATTCAAGATGACATGTAAATAAGCTCTTAACTCAATCACCGGTTCCTGTAACAGTGTTGTAGGAGGCCAGAATACACCTAAAAATACTGCAAAGTGCACAACATGCAGTACTCCCACTAGTGAATTTTTAGGACTGGCATGAAGACAGATCTCAGAGGGTTCAGCAGGTATATGATTTAACACCTCTTTTTCTCGTGAGAACCAGACAAGTGGAAAAAAAAAAAAAATCCTATTAATTATATTAATTACTGGCCACAGTTGGTGGTGCTAATATTGATCTTGGAATTCTGTGTAATTCAATTCCTTGATAGTTTAGACATCACTTCTGGTCATGAACCCAAACAAAGGAGTTGAAATCAGCAAGTTCATGCCTGCATCATATTTGTGCATCTAAGAAATTGTGTTAGAGCTCACAGAACAGCGATTTACCCAGGACTAAGGACTGCTGGTACTGGATTTTTTTCTCCATTTCTACAACAACCACTGATATTAACTTGAAGCACTGAGAAAGGCTATGTACCTTGCCTTAACCTTTTCTAGTATAGATAAGCAAAATGCCATGTGTTCATATTTCTAGGGGATCTGAGTTTTGTTTTGATAAAAGTTCTCATTTGTAACTTTTAAAATTCATAATTTTAATTTGAGGGCAAGCAGATACAGAAACTTAAAGTACTCATGTTTTAAGGTGGATAAAATTAGTTGTCTACCAAAGAAATACATATGCTGCAGAATAAGAACTTCAGAAAAATATATATTCCATTTGAAAGAAGAAGTGACAAACTGGACTTTTAAGAACAGATCTTTTATAAAGAAAATAATTCAAGGTGTCATGTATGTTAGACTGCACAATAAATTGGAAAACACTTGAATTGTATATTTCATTAATATTTCAGTTCAACTACCAGAATACCAGAAGAGATGCACAACAGTTTGTTTTTTTTTTTTTTATGTTAACATTATTGCTATTTCTTACGTTCTCCAAAAAAAAGCACAGTTTTGCTTTGACAAAACAGAAACTAAGGATCACTGGTTTAGTTACCTAAATTAAGAATGAATTGCTTATGGCACCTGTTATTGAGCAGCAGGTGTCAGAAAGCCATATAAATTTGCCAATGAAAATTGAGCCACTCACTGAGCTACTTCAGGAGTAGGTTTCAGAAGGTTATAAAGATAGGACTAGGCTTTAAATCCTAGATATCATCTTCTAAGTGTTTCAATTAAATTACATTTTTCAGAATTACCTATGCTGAATGCCTTGCAATAGGTGATTTCACACAGTATAACAGACCACTAATACACAAAATAGATGCACAAAAGAACATTTGGCTTGAAAATCTACTGAGATGAGGCATTTAGAATTGCCCTAGGAACATGCCGCATGAATCTAGCTGTAGCCAACAAGCTGAACTGCACGTGTGATGAATTAATTACTATAATTCCACTTGTAGATAGGATTCAGGGTAGAGCAGGGAAAATATTATAGACAGACAATCATAGCGCTCAGGAAAAGGTTCTGAGAAAAAAAATCTTCCCGATCATAAATGGAGCATCAGTAAAGAGGCATTAGGTGTTCCCTTTAAGCTGATTGTATGAAAATCAGGCTGGACCAAGAAGAGAATTTTTTGTTTACAGTACATGTGTCATAGCTCTCCCATTGGGATATACCCACATATTCAGTCTCTTTTAATCTGTCTTTCCTGTTTATTTCTGTGCTCACGTCAGTGGTGATGCTTCACTGCTCATCTGAGTGCCCCCATCTGCCTATGAACAAGAAATCTTTCTTAAAACATTAAGAGTACATTTCTTATTCTTTCTAGGAGAAATATCAAGTTTTATGTAGGTGTATATATATTTGGTAGAGTTTAAAAAACAGAAGCACAAGTGGCAATCTGAGATCTATAACATTTTATTTTTGTTTTGTTATTTTTTTTAACTTGTATGGTAACAGGACTGATTTGATTGCACATGCAGTTTTAACCAGCTTAGTAATTCAGTGTTTTTCTAATTTGTTTTGAACTACAAACATAAAGGAGTAGTAAGACTTTAAATTTGTTCTTAAAAAAACAGAAACATTTCAGGTGTTGCTGGATAAAAATAAGAGATGTATGGGATAAATTAGTTGTATCTCCCATTCTATAATGTTGACAGCTTAAGAGTTTTCTGAGATTAGTGTCCTGCCAATGCCAAATGAAATAAGAAAAATGTCACTGTACAGGCTTTTGTTTATTTATTTATTATGTCATCTGTAGGAAAAAAAAAAAAAAAGAGAGCAGATGAGGATAAATCTGATCATCCTTAAGTCAGCTGATATCTGCCTAAAGGACATCAAGGAAAATCTGAAGCATTAATAAACTAATGTGTACTTTATGCCCCACTTCATTTATTCAACTTATACATTCTTCAAGAATTATGCATTTGTGCATTTATTCACTTTCTATTCAAATATGATTAAGTAAAAGTCTAAAATGTAAATAGTCTTTCTTTTCTCGGATGATTATTTCTAGAGAAATGTAGCAGTGGCTAATTAACTATTTGCATAATTTGCACTTCCTTTACTAAAAAACTGCATGTCGTATGATTCTTTTTTATTTCAATTTTCTGATCAAAAACACGGGTGATCAAGATCATCCAATCTGCCTTTACATGTTATAGACTTAGGTTATTCTTTTGTCTGCTGAGGCGGAATGTAGGACAGGGAAGTAACCAGTCTTCTAATCTGTTCTTTGATTGTATACTGAATTATTACTGAAGAAAAAAGATGATTGATTTGAATGCTTGGATGTATTTCTGTTCTCTAAACATATGCACACACATGCACACTTATAATTGCTCCCTTTCTTTCGTTATAATGCTTTCCTACTGGTTAAGGATTTACAGAGGCTTCTGACTACTGATTTTTTTTAGCTGACTGCACGCCCATTTTGACACACGCACAGACACACAGTCTGCAGATTTTATTATTTCATATATCTTTTAAGAAAATGAAGCCTAAAATTTTCAAGCTGACAATAAATAATTTATTTTTCATTAATTTTATGACATATGTGTTTTCTGCATTTATAGCAGCTATATAACATGTTAACATCCTAATAAATCCTGGGTAATGCTCATCTTTCACCTTTTCTTTCTTTTTTCCTGTTGTGTTTTTTTTCTTTTTTTCTTTTTTTTTTTTTCCTTCAATAGGAAACAGTGCACAAGGTATTACCTAGGGAACAGTTGTTTCTATCTCTTGTACAGATCCATATCATTCTCAAATTTGCATTCTGATGAAGAAGAAACAAATGTTACTTAAATCCCATGAAGTGTGTTAATTACACTGAGCTCCATGAAATTATGGGTGAGAAAGCCAAAAAGAATTCTGCAATTGCATCGTGGGTCTCTTGAGCATATCTTGTCAGATTAATGTCTTTGTCACTCACATGATAACCTTAAAATTGCTATTCTCCCTAAGTAATATTCCCTGAACCTCAGTGATATGGAAAATCTCACACAAAGCTAACTAACAGATGCAGTTGGTATTGTTTACATAAATAATGCTGGTGCTTTTATGAAAATAAATAAAAATTTCATTAGCGAGTGCAGCTTGCTACTTTTGCTTAATTATTTTAGAGTCCTTCTGTGCTTCTCCATGCAAACCATGGTGCAAGTGCCTGAGACAATACCTCTTCCTAGTGTGTCCCAAGAACACAGGCTAAAATCACATAACTACTTAAGATGTAATGCTTTTTTTTCTTTTGCTTTTTTTCTCCTACTTCTTTACAAGCCCTAAATAACCATAACTGACTTCTCACTTGAGTCCGAAAGCCACTGTGCTATGTAGCAGGAACAGAAAGTGTCGCAGAAGATGTGACCACATGGACACATGCCCACAGCTCAGCTCAAGGTTTCATAAAAAAGGTAATAGGGAATATTTGCTGTGCCAGGGCTTGAGGTGCATGCTTCATATTCCCAGCAGGGGACATACTCTACCCTCAGAAAGCTGCAAGTCTTCTCACAAAGTCACAACTATGACTGGCGAAACTCAACCCATTGGAAATCTATATTAGATGTCAGACCCATCTAAGAGACAAATCTAATCCTTTTGGCTAAAAAATAGCTCACAGCAGTCTGCTGCTCCTAGTTTACTGATATTTGGAAGAATGGTTTGGTTTGGCAATCAATGTCCTAGAGACACCAAAGACCTTGATATTATCTTTCTTCTTTAAGCCCCTAAAGAGGATTACTGAAAAAAAAGAAAAAAAAAAAGAAAAAAAAAAAAAAAAAAAAAAAAAAAAAAAAAAAAGGAAATTTTGTGATGTTCTATGACTGCCATCAGTATTAAGGTTTTTCTTCCATAAAATATAAAAGCACTAGTAAAATTTTAATTATTCATAATGGATTGTAAAGAGTTGTAAGCTTTACTTTGTTAAATGAGAGAGCCGGTGCACAATCACAATTCCTATGCTACAAGAAATAAATTTTTAATCAACAAATTTCTTTTTGTCATACCAATACTTCAGAAATGGTAGGTGATGAGCTCAAAAGGTAAGAAAAAAAGGCTCTAAAATTAAAGAATCATGTAAATTTGCACTGGTTAAGAAAGCAGCCAAAAATGCTTGAAAATAAAAAGGATCCAATTTTCCTCAGTTTCATATTATAAAATGCTTTTTACCAGTCACTTAAAACCAGATTAGCTTTACATGTCAACTGTAAAACATGACCATTTAGGCTTTCTAATTCTGGAAAGGAAAGAGTTATGCTTATGGAAGTCCATCCATCCATCCAGTCTCTGCAAGACTACCAGATCTATAAATAATGGAGAAAGGCCCTCAAGCTAGGAATGCCAAATTTAGTATCGCCTAATGAAAAGATAGGAGTAAAGTCCTGAAATCCCTTTTCAATTAACTTCAACAGAAATGGGGACCTAGATTGAAATCTAGAAGCCATTGGTAGAGGTTTCTTTAACAATCTTTATAATCTTTGTACAAATAACTTCTTCAAGATCACAATTAAAATGTCTGTTCTTGCTGTGCATTTAAAACCTGATCTATTTGTTCAGATCAAGGCTTTTTGAGATTTGCTTAAAGTCACTGTAAGAAGAGGAGGGGAGAGAAAAATCCACATCATTACTTTTGAAAATTACTTAAAAGCAACTGACAGCTGAATAAAAGAACATCTGTAAGGACCTTTGTGGAAGGCTGTCTGCAAAGAAGATTGAAAAAGTGTTTTGTTCTAAATCCTAATCTCTTCTGTGGTCTCAAGAAGGCTAACACAAGAAGATTGCCACAGAAATGAGTGATATTTGTCACTAGACATCTGCTAAGACACAACCACAGTGCACTTTCCTTGATGGGTGGCATGTAATGGAGGTTACTCAATCTAATGTTTACCATGAAAATTCAAATCCAATGTTAAGAGATTTTCCTACTGTAGTCCTTAATGAAAAGCACCTTCTGGATCAGTTATATCAGCAGGCTGACAGGAAATGAGTGGGATATCAAGACTTGAAAGTAATAGTTTTTAATCTCTGTGATTCCCAGTTTTACCATACAGTAAATAAATTACAGTGATGCTGGCAGACAGTGATAGGAAGAACAGGGCACTGAGAATATTTGTGCATAAGCCCAAGACTTGTTATCCTAAAATCACATAAAAGCAAATCCTTTCTTTGAGTTCAGTCTCACACACTCTGTGCTGCATCACTGTGAAAGTAAATGCAGAAGTGATATACTACCTGGTTTTAGTGTCTTTTGGAGAGATCAAGCACTGAAAAGCAGAAAAGAACTTGAGATTCGGTGAGGGAAGAAGTTAGTCAGGGTTTAGGGAAAGGGTGAATACCTCAATGCAAGCACCTAACCTTTTGAGTTTTGCCCAACACTAATCACTGGAGGTTAGTGAAATTTTGTAACAAAAGCTTTATATATCCAACCAATTCATTATTCCTGTCCTCTCTTTTCCACTACAGAAAGTATATCATCCATTGCTATACCCTCTTATGGGGCTAGGGTTTCTTAGATTGGGACCAGTGTGGAAGGCAAGCAAACTGTTTCCCATAAATCTTTCTTATTCAGGCAACCCTGTGCTGAAACTCTGAAATTCCATTCTAGTTTTCTTTCCTTGTCTTATTCTCCACTTTGATCCTAGCAAACTCTGATTCCCCAGCCACCCTTGATGTGCACCCTCAGAAAATTTGCAGATGATACCAACAATCGTGGTGCAGTTGACACACCTGAATGGTGGGATGCCATCCAGAGGGACCTGGACAAGAGTGGTACAGAGAGACTACTCATAAGTGCAGGTTATGATAGGACAACGGGGAATGGATTCAATTCAAGTTCATTGCTGTGAGGTTGGTGAGGCACCAGAACAGGTTGCCGAGAGAAGCTGTGGATGCCTCATCCCCAGAAATGTTCAAAGCCAGGCTGGATGTAACTCTGAGCTGCCTGGTCTAGTGGAAGATCTCCTTCCAGGATCTGGAACTAAATGATCATTAAGGTCCTTTCCAACCCATCTATCATTCTATGATTTTGTGTTAAGATCACTTCTTCCTGTGCCCAGAATGATGGCTCACAGACAAGCTGGGGCAGTTTAAGTCACACTTGTCATGAGCCCCTGGTCCTGATCCTTTACTGCATCAGACACAAAAAAGCAAACACACTTTTGTGCTCTTAGCATGAGAGGTAAAAAGAGACAGTCCCATCCTTGTGATTATCAGGACTGGTATCTTTAATTAGCTTCTGTACTTTTCTGTCTCATTTGAAAAGCAGTATATTACAAATAAAAATCAAAACCTATGTAAAACTTGTTACATGTTTTTCTACATCCTACCCCTAAAGGTCCAGGTAGTCGATAACTCTTCTGTTATAAAGAATATCTGAGTAACACAGTACTGCACTAGTGTATTCCAAAAAATTACCCTACACAGAGTTCACCAAATGAATTATAAAGCACAAACTGACAAGTGTCCCAAAAACAAGGGGAAAGAAATGTATGAAAGAAAGCCACAGTACTACAAAATTGCATTTATTCATTTTTCCTATTACTGCCATGCAAATAATTTAATTGATCTTCATTAGTGCTATAAGTGCTAAGCACTGATAAAATATAGAAACAATCCTATTCTTCCATATATACAGATACAATCCTTCAAAAGGATTTGCAGATAAAAAAAAATATGCAGATGTGGTGTTAAGGGACATGTTTTAGCAGTGGACCTGGCAGTGCTAGGTGATGGCTGGACTCAATGACCTGAAAGGTCTTTTCCAACCTTAACCATACTGGTTTTATATACCTGTCTTCTTTTTACAAATAATAAATGTACATTTAATTGTAAATATCCTCTATTTCACCTTTGTCTCTTTAGGAATTCTCACAAAAATAAATTTAAAAAGATGGTTGAAAGATTTGGGAAGTGTTCACAGTGTAGATACTTTCTGCTCTAAAATTGCTGCTGTTCCAAAGGAGCTAATGAAGTACTGTAACTCCACTAGCTCAGTCTGACAGCCATTACTCCCAGCTCTGCAAACACTGCATTAAATCTCTGTGTATCCTTGGTGACTGTTATTAGTAGTCCTGGGTGCATTTCAAAAGACACTTGGAATTCAGCTAGGAAAATTTTCAATCAAAAACAAGCTATAATAGAGCTAAAGATATTACAATCACTCTCTTTCTCAGAAGAAGAGGGAGAGGAGAACAAAACATTCTTTTCTGTCTAGAATTGTTTGATTTTGATAACACAAAATTTCTAAAAGAGCAATTCCCATACCAGCATCTTCTCCCTTGACCTCACCAGCAGTGTGCAGTTTTCTTGCATGTTTGGTTATGGGAACTACATTTGACATAGAGTTTTAAATAATACCCAGTACTTGGACCCTTTAGAGAATCCATCTCCCTCTTCCAGCATCTTAGGTGTAAAATGAAGAAACTGCTTAGACCTTTAGGCCAACACCCAGTTCTTACCAATCAGATCAACACAAATGTCTACAAGAAGTCAGGAAGCCTCCAACATATTAATATTACTTATATTCACATGAAGAAATATCTTACATGATTTTCTAACACTCTTTGTTTTAGAGGAAGGCCAGACACTGAATTCTGGTCTCAGCTGAATATCTGAAATTGAATGGAATCAATTAGTTTTAACATGCCTTTATGTTTTGGATCATTCTGCCTTAGTTTCTAACTCAAACTTATTAATGTCTTTCAAGTAGTACAAACCTGGATAAAAGAAGGTAAATAGAATATACTTGTTTTATTTTTCAACACATATTACCATAAACTTGCCAGTATTTCATATAAAATACCACATTTACGTACCAGCACTATGACTTCTGATTATGCCAATAGAACCCTTTTTTTTTTTTTTTCTCTCTAAAGTAACAAAACAGATGTTTTGTTTTATATTAGTTTGAAATCTCCTGTTAACTGAACTTGTAGTAGTAGTTAGTGTATTTTGGATTTATCTTTATGGTGTTGTTGACTTACTGTAGCCAGTTACATATATGAGGTTGTTCACAAACTTATATTGATTGATAAGCTTATGCTGGCTGACAATATTGTTCACATTGGATTTCCAAAGTGAGATTCTCAAGAATACACATGGGTTTTTGTTCAACTGCTAGTGAATTCTGGCTAAAAAACTTACATCTCTAGCAGCAGTGTGATTCCCTGAGCTCTGCAGCAGGCAGGATTTCATTGGCAATGTATCTGTAGACTCAGGGTGAGATGCAGTTGGCCCGTTTCTCTGCACAACATACAGTGCTGAGCCACAGCTGTTGTGTTACTCCCTTGAAACTGGTGTGACAGCCCCTTAAATTTTTTCGTGAGAACCCGTCTCAAGAACCAGTCTTGATTCCTAGCAAAGGAAAAGGGTGAACAACATATTTTTTTATTCTTTACACCTATATTTTATATCTAAATTCTTTGGCTTGAGATGAGTTCAGCCTGTTTTCCCTTATCTTCCCATACAATTGAATACAGTGCTAACAAAACAATAAATCTGCTGTGTAGTTTTCCTCTAAACAAACTTTACCAGTGGTGTCTTATACAGGCAAGACAACAGCCCTTCTATCCCTGTCTTGGTCTGCTGATAACTCCAGATAAGATCATTCTGAAAAGCAGTGCTTCTTCTAGGAAACTTCAAGAGAATTTGAAATGAGGCCATTTTTTTCAGTTACTTGAGCCTTCAGCTGAAATTAAAGATGAATAACAGTGGAGTCTCGTCAGTCTTTGTTTACAGTTTTAAATATGTCCATGAACCTAATTCTGTCTCAAATAAGGCGTTTCTGCTTTTCTAGTTGCTTGATACCAGAAGAAGATTTTTTTAATAATTTCACCATAAAAGACCCTGGGTTTTTTGCCTTCCATAAGCCCTTTTTATTTCTCTCGATTTAAAACAAAATATTTGGTTAGTCAGAGTGACAGTGTAACCCTATGCATCCCACTTATTTTATTTTTTTTCCCTTATGGTTTATTCAGGAGCTGGTTCTGCCTCCAGTGAAACATCATCAAAACTCAATTTGACTTCTGGGAAATGGGAATACATTTTTAAGTGGCTATTAATTCCAATGCTGCACATGCAATAAAATTTCCAGGACAACAGGAGCACCTTGTAAAAACTGCTTCCTCTTATTCATAAAATAAAATAAAGTAAGAAAAAAAAAATCCTAGCTCAGTAACACTGATGTGATTATGAAGCATTTCCTGTGACAATAATGATACATAGATGCAAAAGATGCATAGATACAAATTTGGAATTTGTACTTTATTCTTTTTCTTCTTAGTAGGGTGTGCACAAAAAGAATGAGTAGGTGAATCTTTATGAGTGGAGAGTACCAGACAGTCCACTTTTGAGTTTTGCATGTGAACAGATGTTTTCCTTTCATCCCCAGTGGTTTTATTTATCTAACCGATTTTAGGCTGCTCCTTTTATTTTTTTCTCATCTTTTTTTTTCTCTGTTAGTGATGGATAGAATTAGATAACTAGAATCTTACAGCTGACACATCTTAAGATGAAATCCTCTAGAGAAAAATCAAAGGCAGATATGAAGAAATGTTACATTTGACTCTGACCAGAGCTCTATGTAAAGAAACGTCTCCAATCAATACTGGCACTATTAATTCTTATCCTGGACAGATGATCATTGCTTCTATTCTTTCCCCAGAGCTAAATTACTTTGAAACTGAACAAAAACTACTCATATGAGTTAGTCCAAAGACATGGGAAAATATTTTGTTCTGCACTGTCAAGTATAACTCATAGTTTCATAAACTGAATAGAATTTGGGTTTATATTTCACTCCTCATCTGCTCCAAGTGCCCTCAAAGCAGTTTGAAATTTTGAAGTATTGGAAGCAGTGATTGTATGGTAAGTGTGTAAGCCGTAGCTCAGCAACAGTAACACGGAAACCTACATAGTAGAACCTGTTTTGGTGGGTGATGGGAAAGCTGGGCAACCTTCCTTGTGGGATTCTGCACTTCCACCTCCCTTGCTAACTAGCAGTGGGCTGCAGGTGGTTCATTTAAACATTTCATTGAATGGCATGACACATCCTTTACGCAGCAGTGCCCACATTAGGCATGAGTAGGCATGCCAGTGAGCATGACAAAGGAACCATATTAAAGTAAATCTTTAGGTAAATATAAAAACTTGAATTTCAGCTGGTGATCACTGGCATTGTTTTACTGCACCCAACACAACACTGTTGATTTCCACCAGCTGAGGATGCGGTTGTAAGTGTTTTGACAAGGGCCAGGCCTCTTTCATAATTGTCTTAAGTAATTAAGCTTCATACTTAAGAGTGTGGCCCTATCAATTGTATTTACATAGCTATTTCATCAATTCCTCAGGAGTTCTGCTCTGTGAAGAGGAAAACGTGTTTAGGTAGGATTTCCCTCTTATCTCAGCTCTCATCTAAGCATAGAAGGAAAGCAAAGAAGGGAAACAACATTCAGTTACAATTTCTTTTTTACCTTTTTTTTTTTTTTTTTAGTTCAGAAATCAAAATGTAGGGGGCAAAGCAGCACTGAACACACATTCAGAGGAAAAGCATAATATCAGATTCTAGAGCCTACCTTACTATTATTTTAATCTATCCTTTCTTATAAATATTCATCAATGCTGTCAAAGCACATTTAGAGGATTGCTTACAACCACAGAATCCAATCATGTCTGTAGGGTATTGTCATGGTATTGCAGTTAGTGGGATTAATACTCATCTAAAAAAAAAAAGAGAGGCACATCTCTGCCCTAAATATTGTGATAATTTGGGTCTATATCTTTCTACTTTGCTTTTAAACGGTGGCTTGTGGCCAACCTTCCTCCCTTCTTAATACCTGGAATTCTACAACAGCAGAGAGAACTCTGTCCTAACAACAGAGATTTCAAATGGTACTCAACAGATAAAACAGATATAGTCATGCATCTTTCTGAACTTCATCTCTGAAACAAAAACATTTCATTACTCTTGAGGGGAGAATAAAGAAAGGTACCACCTCTCCTGGCATTTTTTGAGAGTGTGATAAGTTTACTTCTTAAACAGGATGAGGACAAAATAAGATGAAAACGTTTGTGGGTTGACATAGGAAGATCACCCACCAACTATTACCACAGGCAAAACAGATCAAATGTGAGGAATAAAATTTATTGCCAGTTAAAAATTGAGCGAGAAGCTAATACAAAAACTAAAACAACATCCTCCCTACTGCCTTCTTCCCAGGGTCAAACTCACTGCTCCATTCTCAATCGCTCTATCCCTTTTTTCCCTAATCTGAGCAGTGCAGGAGAATGAGGAGCAGGAATTGCTCATGATGCTTCATCTCCACCTTCTTTCCTCCACACACTCTTCCTCTGCTCCAGTGTGAGGGCTCTCCCATGGTATACAGCCCTTCAAGAATTTCTCCAATGGGAGTTCTTCCCATAGAATTCGTCTCTTCAAGAACTGCTCTAGTATGGGTTGTCTACCATGGAGTATGGGTCACCAGACTGATCCAGTGTGGGCCACCCTAGGGCTGCACTTCCTACCAGAAAATCTGATCCAGTGGGGGGTCTTCTCCATGGGACATCCACATGTTCTGGCATGGGGTTCTCCGTAGGCAGCAGTGTGGATATTCCCCTGCAGTCCCTGGGCTCCAGGTGGACAACCTGATCCACAATGATTACAGAGGAATTTCTGCTCCGGTGCCTGGAGCACCTCTTCCTTCTTCTTTCACCTTGGTGTCTGCAAAGATGCTTCTCATGTGTTTTTCTTCATTCTTCACACTGCTGTGCAGCATTTTGGTTTTTCTTAATACAGTTTCTCTGAGGTGCCACCATCTTGGCTGAGGGGACCAGTTGTGTCCTTTAGTGGGTTTATCTGAGCTATCTGAAATTAGTTGTAATCTCACACAGGGCAGGTTCTGGCCTCTATTTTCATAGACCAACCCTGCCACCACCACAGCTGCAATACTAAAAGCGAGGCACATAAACCAAATTGAGAAAGCAAATTTGCATTTCAGGAACTAATACATTAATCTTGATAAGGAAAGGAGCAACATTTGTACTTTCTTGTGTAAGACAAAATTTATGAAGAAACTGTATCCACTTGATAATCTGCTTCCAAACCCAATTCCTTGACCACTGTTTATAGCTGCTCAAATTATTCAAGAAAATACTTTCCATACTGGTGGATTTGTTCCAGAAAAAAACAAAATTTATACTGAAAGTGACTGAAATTCCCTCATCAGGCTTCAGACATATGCAAACTGGTGACCTGAATAGATACTTAGAGACTTTCTTTACAATTCAAGAAATGAGAGAGGGGCTCTTTTTGGGTGAAATTCTGACCAAACACAGATGGCCACCTAAATGTAGGAAGGCATCTTCCACTAAAAGTGTTTGTTTATCTCTGACAAAGGTAGTTTAGCCGCCTATCTTTGGTCACATAAATTTCACCTCAAGTATTCTATGTTCAGATTACTAGATATTGAGATACTTAATAAAGACCATAAGCTTGATGTAAGCTTGATGTGTTAAGACATGCTGAGCAAGCGGAACCTCCTCTTCAGAATGAAATGCTGAATTTAGTCATAGGCTGGTGGTAATTAGTAAGTTGGACTGAGACAGAATGAAATTCCAATCCATGCTCCATAAATATTGCAAAAATTTTATATAAGCAGAACATTTTTTTAAACAGATGAACTTAAGAAGACCTGGTTTGCATACCAAACAGTCCACTGATTCACAGATGGTTCTGGTGATATGGGTTCAGCTCCCTACAGCAGCATGCAAGCTCAGGCAAGGTCTTCTAGGGGCAGAGGTGCATGCTCTAACCAATATATTGCTGTGCAAAAACTGGAGATGACGTTTTCCACAAATAGTTTTCATGGCGTTCAACCTGACAGACATGATCTGAGAAGCCAGATGAATCGGTCTCAAATGGGCAATTCAGGGAGGAAGCAATCTTGGTTTTTGTCCTGGTTCCAGCCAGGACAGAGCATGGCCAGAACCCAGAGGTTATTCTATAGCACCTCATATCATTGCTGGGAGCAGGGAGAAGGGAATCTCTTCCATGGAGGAGGGGTTCCATTCCTATTGAGTAAGGACAGCAAGGAGAGCTGGTCAGTATCTCTGTTGTCTGAGGGGTTTCTTTCTCTTATATCCTCTGTCATTAGTACTGCTGCTGTTAAGATTCTTTTTCTTATGCCATTGATGTTCCCCATAAATTGTTCTTATCTCAACTCATGCTCTCTGCCTTTTGAGCCTCCAGTCCATTGCAGGGAAGAGGGAAGACGGAAGAGGGGAACAAGTAGAGCATGGTTTTAGTGAGAGCACTAAATGGGAGAATACCATTCCTAAACCATGAAATTTTTACATTCTGACAGTGCTGAGGTATAAACCAGAGCCTTATCTGTTTAGTGCTCCCTAGATCTAGGCACTTTTGAGTAGACATTTAATGTTCTCAAACTACTTTAAAACATAAATGTAGGGACTTTCCAGTGTTAGGCAACAGGTTTCCGATGTGTAGGCTGTAGTTCTTCAACTGACATTTAAATTTTTTAGCATATATCTTCTCATTTTTGATATGAAAATGAGTTACAGCTTTTCTGCCTATACACATTCTTTATTTTTATATTATATAAATATAAATATAAATATAAATATAAATATAAATATAAATATAAATATAAATAAATAAATATATATATATATATATATGAAATGAAAACTTTAAATAAGATAAGCAAAATTTTGGAATATAGTGTTTCCAGCAAACACAATTTGAGTTTTTTTACCAGAGGAAAATATACTTGCCTGTCTGATATTAAACTGTATTTGAATAAAGGAGATCCAAATACATAATATTGCTATACCCCTTCCTGCAATCAATATCATTGGAGAAAGAGGCATGTGTTGTTCTACACCTTGTCAATGCACATCCCACTGGAGAGGCAAAGGACTGGGTACTATTCTGTGCAGCCTGTGCACTCACATTCCCCAGGTTGTTTCTTCCTTACTTCTTCATGTGGCCAATAGCTAAGCAGAGCTGTAAACAGAGACTCAAGAGTGTTTAGTAAGGCATGATAATGTGCCACCCTCAGCATGTCAAATGTGGTACATAGCTCAAAGTTTGCCTTATATGTATTGCTTCTGCTGTGTTATAATTTATAATTTTTACAGTCCCCAAAAGAGTATTTCTAGGGAAGGAGTAATTCAGCAGCCCAGCAGTTTCATTACTGCAGAGTCAGGCTCCTGTGTTCAACACATTTTACCTTGCACTTGCAGCACTCGGCAGATCTCCAGGCAGGATGAATGCTTAGATGTACAAAGGAAATATGTTACCTTTAAAAAAAAATAATTTCCATAATTTCTCACTGTGAACAGACTTAATTCTTATAAAAAACTAACAAAAGCTCCTTATCTCTAATGCAAGACATCTTTAGCCTCCAATATCATTTATAACATTTATAACACAATTAGTAACATTTATAAACTTTTTGTTATGTTCTTGATAGCCAGTCAAGTAAAGGAGCAGGAATTATTCCTTACAGATTACAGCCACCACTAGACCTTAGTTACATGCATAAAAATGCATGTCAAAATATTTTGGATGCAGAAACCTCATCATTCCCTTTTGCAAACAGGTTTTCTCCTTCAAGGTTGACCCACGGCTACTCAGCAGACTCCAAAGTCTTCATAACTGTAGAGACTTCCACTTTCTATTTTGGGTTTGCATTGCTTTGTTTGAAGATTTTTTTTTTGTACTTTTTTTTAAACCCTTCCCCCTTCTTTTTGTAACTTTTTTTTGTGGCATCCTCAAAAACTATGCCCTCCCAACCTGCCCTTTCCAGTGTGCTAAATATAAATGTAAAAACGAAGAAACACATATTAATAAATAAAGAAGCACAGGTGTGCCTTGCAGACAGTAAGTTTTTTAAAGTCCTTCCTGAATTCTTGAATCATTATCCCTGCATAATTTATACTATGTTACCATGTGCAAACACTGAACCTGGCCCACAAAGAAGAGATGTGAGTTGGTTCAAAACATAGACCTTATATTTTCACAGTAGAGGTCATTAGCTATTTATTTAATTTTTTTGCCCATATTTTCTAATCAACAGAGTGTGAAAGAAAGACACAAGACATGCAGCTCATTATTGCCTTTCCACCTCTCTTGCTTAGAGGCAGAGATGCTGATAGTATACTGGTTGAACACTGAATCCTCTTCAATGAATCCTCTTCATTATTGCCCCATGAGTTTAAGACTTTCTCTATGAAGTAAAAATAAGGCGGGGAAAAAGAACCTGCCAGATTCATGTACTGAAGGAAAACGAAAATTGATTCTTTTTTTCTAATTGCATTGACTAAAAGCACAGCATGGTACAGAGTGTGGTCCTGAGAGCAGATATGTTTTGTGAAGACATATTTTAATAGACAGATTCAGAAAAGTGACAAAAAAAGAGACTCCTTTGTGTTCAAAGTAGCTTTGATTTGCTTCCCATTAAGAAGAATGCAGAGATTGCATTGGGTATAGTATCTGAACCTTATTCTCCAAAATCATTACATGCATCAACATGCATTAAAATTGCAATATATTTCCCTCTTTCCTGAGTAATATTTTGTGGAATTTGTCTCTTTTTCTTCCTTGAAGAGCAATGAACCCTATTAATAGACCTCAGTGTGATGAGATATTCTTAGCTAATAGCTAAATGTTCACACACTTGTTCATTTATTCCTGTCCTCAACAGGACATTTGGAAACAACTGTGTCTGGCATGGGGTAACCCTCATCTCTCCTCTCAGCAGCCACTCCAGCAGCACCACTCCTACTGCCTACAAATCTTACCATTTATAGTTAACATAATGAGAAATACTGGATTTGATTTTTAAATTATGAAATCTGGGAGCAAAAAGTCGTGAAAATACTTGATTTGAAAGAGAGAATTTTGTTAAGTTTTCACAGAGGCACTAATGATCACTGACATCATGTTTTTTCAAATATAAATATTTTTTGGAAACACAAAACATTTACCTATTTTTCTCTTTACCTTTACCTTTACCTGGTGCACTTTTTAACCAATCTCATGATATTTTGAAATTTAAAAAAAAAAAAGTTTAAAAATATGAGATTTAAAAGTTGAAATAGTTGATTTTTAAGACTATTGATTTGAAACATTGCATTTTAGAAATGTCAAAATTAAATCTGTGATTTTTTCTCTTTTACTATTTTAATCCCAGACTATATTGGAGTGTAATTTTAAAAAGATTCTTCCCCTCTGCTACATGGAAATGACTCACTCTGTGTTTTTCAGAATAGCTAAAGATTTAAGCATCTGTCTAAAGTCCACATTGTGAAATTGCCTTAGAGCTATGAAGACTCATTTTCACCCACAAACTGAGAATAATATCTGTGAGGAAACTAGACACATTACTACTGAATGTAACTCAGTTGCTTAAAATTTTACTTTTGATGAATCAACATTTTTTGGTAAAGATTTCTTTTTCTCTAAAAAGATGTTCAGTAAATTTTGTTTTAGGACATGTCATGTAATGTCATATCATGTCTACAACTTCATTGACCCTGTTTGCTAAATCTAGTTTTACCCATTTTAGTGATGGAAAGAGTAATATTTTGATAGTCATATGCATAAAGTACTCCATGAAACAAAATCAAGTCTAGGCTCACTTTCTTTCTCAAGAAGTTTTTTTTCAACAATAGTTTGTGGGTTGGGTGAATGTCTTTGATGCCAGCAACATAAAATAATTTCCACAACTGGCACAGTTGGAAATCCCTTGTTAACTAGTACAGCCTTGATGAAAACAAATAGAAGGCAATGAAGACCAGCTTCTGACTTGGAGATGTGGTATCAGAGGGGTCAGATATTCATCTTATGTTTGTCCAAAATATGGGTTTCTATTTCTGGTTTTAAACTTTGACTTTACTTAATTTGGCTATATTCATGACCAATTAGAATTTATTGTACAGGCATACTCATTTGGTGTATTTTCATTTCTGAAATATCTTTCAAAACTTTGATTGGGCTTCTAATTTAAACCTATTTTTCTTGGCAGAAAAATTTTGTCTCAATTTTTGATTTAGAATACCCATTAATCTCTGTCATCTCACTTTTAAGTTTTTTCTTTATCCTGTGAAATCTATCTGGATATATTTTGAATCTCATCTAGCTTTTCTTTATTCACTCCTATTCTGGAGTGTTTATGAATCCAACACATTAGAATTAGGGACAGAGCAGAATTACATACAAGAGCATAGGAGTGTTCAACTAATTTGTTTAAGCTTTTGAATGCATAGATACGCATTTGGGTTCTTTCAGGCAGTTTTCACTGTAGTAGCCTGAAGTGCATGACTTTAATAATTATTGACTGTTTTTCAGACATTATCTCTTCTGGCATGGAACAGCAATGAGCACTACAGATTTTCCTAGTAGGCTCAGGGAAGATTGTTCAAAATATGAATAAGTCATCAACAGTCCACTGCAGGTAGAACCAAAATACTTTGTCAGGTGGATACCTTCCTAGATGCAAACCAAATTATTTTATGTGTGGTTAGTTACACAGTATATTTCTGCATTTACTTATATTGCTATGCTGCATTTAGCTGACTAATGGCTCAAGAATTTTATTTGCAAACTTTATCCAAAGCACCTGCTCAAGGATTGAAAAAAAAATAAATAATTTCTGTGGAATCAACAAAGAAAAAAACAACAAAATCCCAAACAATTTCAGCTACATAAAATTCAATACTTATTACAAAACACAATGATTTCTTAATAAAATCACTCTAAAGATATGGCCAAAAGACCAGTCATTAGGGAGAGCAGGACATATTGATGTACAACTTTCAGTGACACTTCAGGACAGATTTGCTGAGGTGAAGGTAAGGTTCTGGGGCTGTAGCCATCCCATCAACATGTCCTTGGGCAGCATGCTGAGATGTGACATGGCAGTAACCTTACAGCTGAACAGTTGTGCTGACCATATTGAAGCTGGATCCATCCTGATGTTATCAGTGGTCAGATATCATGGGATGGTTTGCCTCAGTGACAGTATGATAACATTTGAGCATATTTTTAAGTCTTTGACTTTTTGACAAGGCAAAACAATAGCTGTCTTCCAATAGAACATGTTAAAAGATATATTAGTAAAACTTAATATTTTTAATTCTCCAACTGTTTAAAAATATATGCCAAATGAAAAACTTTATTTTTCTCATTTTCAGTCATCTTCAGTCATTTTCAGTCTCCTTCTGTGTGGTAATCTATATTAAATTGAAACAAATAATTTTATGCAGTAATAATTGAAAGGAAGACTGTGTCCAGATATTAGCTTGCACAAGAACATTGACAGGACTTGTAGGGAAGAATGGGAAAAAATATATAGATTTATTTAGAAATTAGAATATCTTTTTTCTTTAAGCTATACTACTTTAAAGAAAACATGTACAGAGTACTGTTATGCCACAACCTACTGTACAAACAAATGTGTGTCTTTATTCACACACAGGCAATACCACAAAAATATCCCACATTCAGAAGATGGAATTTTATAATTATTTCATTACTCTTAACTGAAAACTATCTATGTAAAAATTATAAACTGAGCAAACCAAAACCATTAACTATCAAGTGTACAAATAGAACAAAGGATGTAAGTCCTCTGCACGATCCTCTACTCAATGAGTTTAATGCTGTCATAATACTCCATCTGTTTAGAGTGACAACCATATTAGATTGACACAATTGGAAAAGGAAGTGAACCTTATGCAGCCCAGCTGGCATACATTAAAATAGTTGACTTGATCTTAGCTCTTTAATATAAATTAGATAAACTTTGTGATTCATATTGGAGGAAAAGTATTTTCTCAAAAAAACCCTTAAACTCACTGCAGATGGTCTCATGTGGTAACAAGCTGACTTAACCAGTGAATACTTGACATATATCATTATAAAAGAAGTTGTCAAATTTAATGAATGCCTTTAAAAGTGACAGTCATCCCCTCTGACTATAGTCTGGACTCAACCACAGAATAACAGAGGGTATTACATAAAATACATTCTTTATTGACAACTTCTGTAAGGAGTGAACACCCAGAGCCCAGTCAGCTGATGGAGAAAATGAATTTTCTCACTTTAATTTGAAAATCATGCACATGACAGTTTTCAATATGTTTTTTCAGAATGACCACAGATTTAAAATTAGCTGACATTTATCTGAGATGACCTTTCCAGAGCATTCTCAAAGCCCCAACTTTGCTGATTGTTTCCTCAAACGATTGCCCCTATTCAGCACTGTTATAATCCTGTAAAAAGTAAGAACAGACTAGAAAATGTTCTGATCTTGAACTGTGTTTGAACAAATAATCTCAGTGAACACAAGAGATTTTTTTTTAATAGGTACTATAAAATCAGGAGTATAAATCAGTTCTTCATTTATTATTCCAAATACATTTCCATAATAGAAAATCAAGCTAAAGTCAGAAGCTTCACTACTATTTACTGCTCTACTGACATTTACTTTTTATTTTGATAGAAGGTATCACTGTGTCTGTACTGAAGGAAAGCCAGTAACTGAATGGTTATGTGTGTTGTTATCAGTCTGAGAGATAGAAGTAAAAGAGATACCTCTTGTAGACACTTGCATGGAGTCAACCATAAGACCCAGCTTAAATAATTTAAAAGCATTCTAGCTGATCTGCTCCTCAGGGTTCCACTCCACTCCTTTACATTTTCATTGCTGAGAATTAATCCCTGTTTTGTTTTTCTATTCCTTTATTAGATAATGAATGCATTGACAAAATATCACAAAATTACCAGCTTTTACAAGATACATCCCTAAAGGAGTAAAATAACCTCTTGTGAAAAGGACAGCAGAATTCTGTTAAATGTATACTGAATGAAGTATTCTAAAAAATACAATTCAATCTTGGACTACTGGGAGAAGAGTTAGACCACATCTATATACTTCTAAAAGTATGGTTTATTATTCATTATTGATAATATAGATGCTCTATATAAAATCTGAAAGCATAGTAAATTTAGAAAATATTAGTTATGGGACAATGCGGTTTTCAAGTCTTAGAAAAAATTTCTTAGTATGTGTAAGCATCTGAACAAAAAGGTTTTCTTCATTTTGCTTCTTTTTAACATTTCCAGTACTTCCTTCTCCCTGTCCTAATGCATATATTTTAAATCATTTGATGGCATGTCTCTTTTCACTCAAAATAGTGCAGCCTTCTGAGAAGTATAACTGATAGGGCAGATGCAGCTGCTTGAACTGTAATCAGTACAAAATGAATTGACCATATTACATTAAATCTTGGTTGATCAGCTTGCATCAGCCCTAAGGTTTTGTCACTGATGTATGATAAATAATGAAATCTCTTGGATTTTTTGACCCTTTGCATTCCAGAATTGTAGCTTCTATCATCAGCTAGAAGGGTTTCATGGTGCTTGCTTTAAGAAGCTCCTTTTCAGTATACTTCTGTCTAAATAAAATTCCTCACTATGGAATATTAGAAATGTATTTTCTTTTTTTACTTGAAATTTTTATGGCGTTATTCCATTTCTTGTGCTTGAAATTATATATCCAATATGTTGTGTGGTTATGTTTTGGAATTTAATTCCCTACTGACTAAAGAACTAAACTAGTTGTCAGCCAATTTTCTGACTACTGAAAAGTTAAAAGTTCAGAAGTTAAGAGTACTGAACTTCAGGGAGATTTTAATTTAATTGAAACAAAATTTCAGGACTGAATTCTAGGTAATTACATATTAAAATATTTCAAATCTCTGTGCAATTTGAAATACTTTGAATAAAATCCACTTATTTTTCTTAGTCTTCCATATACACACATTTAAACTCACACAAAATTATTGTCTGACCAGTACCATACTTTGTTTTTCAATTTAAATGAGAATATAATCTCTTTTAAATCTTTATTTTGGAATCATATGAATACCGCAAGAATTCTTAGAAAGATACCTATGCACTCCACTGATTAAGCATGTACTGCATGTACTGATAAATCCACTGATTTAGCATGTGCTAAGATTACATGGGCTGAAGCACGAGCATACAGACTGTCTCTAACCTGGTTTCAAGACAGCCCATGGCAAGCATACTGTGAACATCAGGTTGCTGCTACATGGCCTACTTATGGGAAGAAGATTTATGCATATCTGTATTTTCACAGTAATCTATCTTTTGCTCTCGTTTAAGTTTCATAAGTAACATTATGCTTCCAGGAGTTTCCTTTGAATTTGAAACAACAACAACAAAAAAGAATAGTAAAACACCACTGTCATAATTTAGTATTTGCTTAGATATTTAAAATTTCTACTCTACCTAAATTTTATGTCCCGTGATTAAAAAAACTGTACAAACATGTATAAATTATAAATCACAGAATCACAGAATGGGTAAGGTTGGAAGAGACCACTGGAGGTCATCTGGTTCAAGACCCCTGCTCAAGCAGGTTCTCCAGAAAACAAAATAATATTAATCTTTTTCCATTGGTGGAAATTGAATAGACAGAAGAAGTAAGGGGGAGAGAATTCACAGTACCAATCTACTTTGATTTATAAATTTAAGTGTAAATTGATCATCCAGATCCCTCAGAAAATGTGCAAGATCTCCAGTTCTGTCTTGCTTTCCATAAACTGAAGCATTATAGAAACAGTAAATATCATAGACAACTGGCTATCAACTCAAAGAAATCTAGTATTGGACATGAACATGTGTCATGACCAACAAAATTGAAAACAGCCCCAGAGACTGAGGAATTAGATAGGTATCTTGATTCTTAGTTGATTGGGAGACAAGGGATAGGTTCCTATTCCCACTTGTGAGCATACATGGACACTGCTCAAGCAGCTCCTTGGGTGGGGAAGGAGACACTAAATAAATCCATGCACAAACATGTCAAAGTAATTAGATAGGTTGCATGCCTGTGTAGAACAGAGGAGTTTCAGGATATTAAAAGTTAGGAAAGGGTAGATTAATTAGGCCTGTGTTTAGGTGGAGTGCATCTTAGTATTTGAAACATAGCAAATTACTGCAATCATTGGGTGGAATGATTGAACGGAAACATAAAATGTTTTCAGAACATGTGCTCACCAAAGGGAAAATTTCCCTGGCAACCTAAGCAATGGACCTGTGACATTCATCACACCGGTTCTTTTTCACCTACTACATTGTATTTTTTGAATTAATAAAGTAGGAAAAGTGGGTCACAGAACATTTTCACTGAAAGAAATTGTCATGTAAGTAACAGGAGATTATTTGCTGTAGTCTGAGGTCAGCATGCATCTTGCTGAAACAGCTCAGAGTGTTTTATAGCTGCTTTTGTACCTGGCATATTTTTATTTTATAATTGTATCAATGTACTACATTGATATAATGATTCTTGAACAGCTTTTTTTATCTCTAAGCATCATACACCTGTCCAAGTTTACCACTTACAGGGAATACTAATGATTCTATGAAATTAACAAAAATCTAAGTTATCTTATCCAGTGAAAGTTCAATAGCACTTGCAAAGCAGATCCTGGCAGCATCAATTTGCAAAATTCAAGTAGTGCAAAATCAGCTTCCATCTGTTAGGATAGATAAAGCAACAGTTAACACATTGAAAAGATTAAATGGGTATATTGGCCAACATTCTGTAATTACAAGTCCTTAAAAAAAAAAAGGAAAAAGCACCACAAAGTGAGCATGGCCTCCTTAGCTGAGGAATATTTCTCCAGGTCAGGCAATGAACACATAAACTAAGGACTCATCTATCTATTAGTTTGCTGGTATCTATTTTGCCAAAAGATATTTTTCTTCATATAGAATACATAATCTTAATTTAAAATAAACATTAAATAGAAAGCAAACTGATTAAAAATGTTGAATGTCTGTACTGATTAAAAGCTAGCATTCTGAACTACACTTTTGTGTATAGGGGATATCAATCTGAAGCCTACATACTGTTTTGAATACAGAACTCTTGGAAGCTGAATTTTAGCCACATGGTAAATCTCCACCACCCTAACAAGGTAAAAAATAGGTCAGACCTGCATGAGGAAAACCCTTCTAAAAAATCAAGTCCCTAGCCTAGTAGTTTCTTTAGCTAGGAGATGGTCTAAAAGTTCTTGTGACATCAGAAAACTTATATAAGATGTTAAAAATACTAAAATGGAGAGGAAAAAATATAGGTGAGCATCTCATAAACAGGACGGTGTCTTCTAGCTGATGCAGGATACTACAGCTGTGTCGTAACAAGACATTTTTGCAATCTACAACTCCTTAAAAATATTTAGCAGGCATGCATAAGTAAAGGGAGTCTCTATTTGAATATTTATACTACTCAGGGTTATTGCCTGACTCTGCCACTGATAGGAGCCATAAACACACAGTGCATTTATTAGTATTATGATGTGCCAGCAATATGTGTATTTATATGGAGGCATTACAACATTTTGCACCCTATTTCTTCAAGGAGAATTTGAATAAAAGTTTTTGAGATCCTATTAGAAATGGAATACATACATCAAGGAAGTTTGGGACAGGACAAATGGTCAATTATCTGAACTGCAGTGTCAAAAAGGTTGGAGATGATGAAAACTTCATCCTTGCTCAGAAAGGAACTTAAATAAGAACTTGATGACACTTTAGGCCAAAGATGTTATACAAACATCTTTAGCCCAATGCAACGTAAGTCATATGCTTTATGAAATACTAATTAAAAAGCAGTAGTAATATTGGATACCTTGGAGAATCTTTCTGTTGCTAGATCTATTCATTCCAACTTGAAGCTGTTGTTTTGTTAGCATTCTTAGTTCAAAATCTTGGAGCCCTTGTGTGCAGTTTTTTGCTTCTGGGTAATGTTAAGTTAGAATAGAGTGATGGTTTCCCTGAAAGCTTGAAACCCTATGGTAAGACTAAAATGCAATTATTTTAAAGGAAATACAGGAAAACCATGGCAATCATCAGACTTGAGCACTATTCAGAGTTGTTTGATCATTGTCAAATTTGTCAATAATATCATGAAGAAGAGCTAGAAAGAAGAACTGCAGGAATGAAGATTAAGTTTTGTAGATCTTAAAAAGAGAAAACATGCAATTATGGGAATGAAATTTCAAGGTGCCCACTTGAAAACTAGACTGTAAAGAACATACAAAATAATTGAAAACAAAGTCTAGAATTTAAAATATTTTATGTTAAAATGTGACAGATAAGAGGAAGGACATGAAAGGCCTTAGGTTTCATGTAAAAAGGACCAAGACATGAAAATGTCTGAAATACAATTCTGGATATAAAGCAGCGAAAGATTGTAGCTGTTGAGACTAAAGGAAAGGATTTGGTCATGACAAACAGCTATTGTGAATCTGAAAAACAAACTTAGCCAGGAACATATATGCAAAAAATTATAAATAAGACCTTAAATCAAAAGGATCTCTAAAATGTAGCTTTTGTTTTGACAGGAAGATCTCAATGGATGCCCCAGAAGGAGGAAAATGTCTTTTAGTGGCTGATCTATGTTAAAGCAACACATCCTTTTCTATTCTATCCCCCTCATCTCTTTGCCCATATTTGTTAGGACTCTCCTGGATCCTACAGCTTTAGAGCAGGGAGGGTTATTTTTTAAATTAATTTCTCAGACCCTGAGATAACACTAGAGCTGTTGAAGTTCGTAGCGCAACCCAGACCCTTTTGGGCAACTTCAATCTGGCAGCTGTGATTACTGAGAGTATAGCAAAAACTACACTGGCAAGTGATGCTTCTCTTAGCTGCAGAAAAGGACTGGCAAACAGACTGCTAGAAAAGTCCTTCCTTTTTTCCCTCATAAATACATCAGGGGAGTGTTCATGTTTCTATGTTTGTGACAAAGGAAATGAGAACTGAACTTTTGTTTTTAAACCACAGCTATTAGTTTTGTCTATTTTAAAGTACAGTAAAAAGTAATAAGTTAAGCATTATTATTAGAGTAAAACAAAAGAATTAAAAATTTAGAATCTTAATTTATTTTGAGTTTGTAAGTTGGGAGAGAACTCAAAGGAAATCTTTGAAGAAGAAGGCTTTTAAAGATGAAAATGTTTAATCTCAAAAGCACTGAAGCATAAGATTTATTGTACAGCTGTTTCTTTTTCTTTGTGAGTGTTCATTGAAACATACTATAATAAGTTAGTGATTTTGTGACTGTTCTTCTGTGACTGAAAGCATTACTGCAAGAAAGATGAGTATGGTCAAGTGTTGCTAGGATGAGAGGGGGTCGCCACCATGTTCTTCTGCACTCCAGGACAACATCTAAAGAACTTCTCTGCTGAAGAGGACACAGAAAAATTACAGAGAGAAAAGGGTGAGTCACAGGGAAAACGAAAGTGCAGAGAGTTGAGAGAAAATATATGCAGGCAGAAAATTAGAGACAGGACAAAAAGCTCTGAAGGAGCAGAAGATCAGCCAAGGCTGCAGATGTGAGATTCAATTTAGTTTGAGAACAAAACGGTGTCAGTAGGAAAATGAGAGGACAGATTTACACTGGAAGATGTCAGTCGGGTCACAGGATTTACTTCACAGAGAAAATGTATTCTTGCTTACATATTCAAAATGTCTGTTGCTCTGGGTCAAAATACTTTGCTGGTAACAGATTATTTTGTAAGAATACAGTAACATTTTGAACATCAGTTTTTGAATTCCCACCTGCTTTGGATATTTTTATTTGACTATGCAGCCTCCCTGTAAGCTGTACTGCAGATAGACAGGTCTACTGGACATTTTATCAATCTACCCTCATGGTTATGGGAAGACATGAATATTTTGAAATCCTTAGTTTGAAAGACATTGAACTGGGGATTTAATACTAATAGGCAGTTATAGAGTTCTTAGTGGAGAATCCAATTGTCCCTAATTAATCAGTTCCAGAAAACAATACCAAAATAGTTCAAAACTTAAATGGAAATCTACATGAAATTCAATTACACAAAATGTCAAGGAAAATATTAAGAGAAATATTTCTGCTTGAGATGATAGATATTTTTGAATGGTGACTTCTCCATGAAGAAAGTGTCTTCAAGTATTCTTTTTTTTCATAAAATACTGGAGTAGGTAACAAATTTTGACAAAATAATTTGAAAAATAAAATTAATTTTGATTGAAAATCAATTTTATTGATTTTCAATCAAAATGAATTTTATATCAAGAAATTTTATATTATTTTTCCAATTAATATTTTTACTTAAATGAAGTTCTCATAGCATTTCTTATTGATGAATATAATAACAGTTGCATTATTATTATTATTAATAATAATAATAATAATAAATGTCATTTACTTTGAAGGGTGGGAAATTTATCCTTTTTTCTTTGTCTTGGTTTCTTAACACACAAGGCATGTGTGGTCACAACATGTGGTTATGTTTCTTTTCCAAGTACAGTCACAGCAGCGCTGCAGCCTGTTGGTTTCAACTGTGTTTCACAAACACCTTCAATGGCCCCAATGGTGTACTAAAATAGGGTGCAAACACTGTGACTGAAATACTCACAACTTTGCCTCTCAGGATTTTCTTAGTTTCTCATGCAGTTTCTGTAGCCTCTGCCAAAATAATAGTAGGATGATGGTTACAGCAAAATGAAAGGGGAACTGTACATGTTCTGAGAAGTCCTTTCCTTCCTGCATATAGGATTTCCATGAAAATTAAAGCCATTATTTTTCCCTCTGCATCTTCCTCACTTTGAAGCAAAATGCTTCTCATATTTCCTCAACTATGTTTCCACACTCTGCTACTTTGTTCATCTTTGAAGGAAGCAAAGCAGATATGCTTGCAGGTTCCTGATTCCCTCCAAACATTGTGGTTTGAGATTTCCTGTCATTAATTTCTCCTTAATATCCTAAAGCACATTTACTTACTCTATGTTAACCTCCCTTTGTTTTTGGATATTTTGTTCCTGTCATTGTTCTTATGATGAGACAATATACTCATCCTCCTGACCATGTGCCTCTGATCTCCGTAGTTCTTTAATTGGAGTATTTCAGGTGTAGCCAGAGCACAGTGAGCCCTCCAAGCCCACTTAGCAATGTGCAGAAGGAGGGTATTTCACACAGATGCAGCCTTGCAGCACTGATTCCATTTTCTGCCTCCTCCACAATCCTGACAGGACATATGAGTGGATCACCTCTGATATGTGTCTTACTGGAGAGGATGGGATACCTGAATAAAGAGTCCATTTTAAAGGGCTTTCTATTAATAAGAAACCAAATAAAGCAAAAAGAATTGAAACACTTTATCATGTTTTTGTTTCTTCCAAATCATCAGATTTGCCTTCTCCAAAGGATGTGCTGATGTTCCTACTATAAGATATGATGAAAGTCTTCCTTTTCAATATGACCTGAAATACCAAGGCAAGAAAAGGTACGGGAGCAAACTGATTGATACAAAGCAAGACCTGATGCCACACTACCTATGGTATCCAGTCACAAAATACCTTGAGATCACTAAAGTCGAAAAATGGACAAGCATCTCATCAGAGACCAGAATTCTCCAGTTTTCTATCTCACGGAGTTCCCTCTCATTTTCACCTTTCTTCTTTTCATCTGAGTATTTCTCAGGAAGGCAAAAGATCCTGTAAATAAATTTTCATGAATCACTTTTGAAATTACAAAATCTGAAAATTTGGAAACAAGAAAATAGGAATGATTATAGTCTAAGTGACTCATTGGTAATTATCATTGGTACTAAATAACATTTTAAATTGTGAAGGCAACCTAAATAAAGTGACTAATATGTGCAAAATTCAACTATTTAATTTGATTAAACAGCAGTGAAAGATATGGATGCATTAGTCTATTTTAATATGTTCTTTAAGTTGAAAGCTATTTTTGTCTTTATGTATCACAGCTTTCAAACAGAATTGATTTCAATCAATAATTGTATGCATCCAAAAAGGTATAGAAAAAAGTATATGATAATGCATTTTGAATTATTTGAATATTTCTGTCCTTTATTTCCACCACCATCCTCATCCTTATCCAGTGACATTTTAATAAAGCTGAGGCGATGCATTTTACAATTGATCTGCGTGATAATTGCTCCCTCATTTTAATGTCTGTTGTGCTAGTTTTGGGATAAGCTGAGGTTTGCAAAGGACGGCTGAGGTATACCAAGCTGCTGAAAACTCATTGCAATTTATAATTTACCATCAGTCTCAGAAAGTTGAAGAAGAATATGGGAATCACACCCACAACAGCCATATGGCCCATACAGCTACACCAAATGACACTATAAGAGTATCAAGTAATTAATGCCTCAAAATGGACATAGCTTAAATGCCTAAATAGCCTCATATTAGAATATCTTTAGCTGCTTAAGTCAAAGAATATGAAGATCCTGACACCTATTGACACATAGCATTTGCATCGTCTCACAGTCATACATCACTTTCATGAATACTCCAGAGATGTGAGAAGTTGCTGAAACTGTCTGATAGAAAAGTCTGAAGGAAATGCAAAATAATTGACACTACATTCTCTTTTCTTGCTGAGTTTTTCATCAAGAAAAGGTTGTCTGTCTTGTTCAGCATGGTAGCCCACAGTTTTCTCCATTGCCTATTATGCTTAGGAAAGACTGGCCTTCCTGACCTCTGGAGAAAACACTTATACACCCAACTGAAGAGAAAACAAACCTTTTAACTGTCTCCTCTTCCAGCTTAAAAGTCAGTAAGTTCAAGGGAACAGAAGCTAGTGTAATTGATTCTTTTCTCATAACCCTTTCCTTTGTAAGTTTGCCTTTCCCTTAAGGCCTCAGATAGGTTAGGAAGATTTTTTTTTTTTCTGTAAAATAACTTTAAACTCAACTACTATGCTATCAACACAACTGTTTATAAACCTAGTGGTGCCAGGAAGATACTTGTCAGTGAGCCATCCATGAATTTAGAGAGGACAATTGGAAGGGGACTTTGGCCTCTCAGAAGTCATAACAGTGGTGCATACTGGTGCAAAATGTACTCCAGTCAACGTGACACCAATTCTATCTTCTCTGATTTTATGAAAAGGAAATGCAGTTCACAGCAGTGGAAAGAAACCGTTTTGGGCTTTTGACATGGGACTTTAGGCAATAGTTGTATACCACTGCATAGGATGTTTTTTCTGACTCTGTTTGTGTGAAAATTGATCTTTTGATTCTTTCCTGTCTTCATTATCTTTCACTTAAGCTGGGCTAATCAACCTAATCAACCATGCTCCATGCCAAAACAGGATTAAACAAATTTTCCGTTGAGATACCTGACTATAAGGTAGAGGTTTCCTGGTATTTCTATAGGTCTCTTATTGTAGAATGATAGAATATCCTGAGTTGAAAGGCACAACAAGGATCATCAATTCCAACTCTTAGATCTGCACAGCTCAATTCAAGAATCACATCATGTGTTTGGGAGCACTGTCCAAACACAGAAACAGAAGCAAACCTCTTGGTGCAAACAAAAAGTGTTGTTGCAACAACACTAAGAGGCTGTCAACAGGCAGTAGAAAACTCCATGTTTGTGTTCTGTAATATAAAATCGTTTTTGTGCATCTGGAGTTCATTGAAGAGGATGAGAATCAGCAAAAGTGGCAAAGAATCAGCATATGCATCTACATGGTACTGCCGCTTTCCTCATCTCATGGTAGTTGTGCAATATTTCCAAAAGGAAATGATTGTAACAGGCTACCTGTCAGACCACAGTTTCTTGTCCAAACTAAGGTGGGAGAACCTTGATGTCCTGCTGTGTATGTTGCACAGTTGCTTTGATTTAAAGTTGTTTTGGATCTGCGTTCAGAAAAGATGGTGCTTGTACTGTGCACTAAAATGATGAAAAGTTTGCTGTTATGGCAATCTTTCATCTACACAGAATACTAAATAACCTATCAGCACAAACACAACATAAGCATGGTTAAAAACGTTTTATAAAAGAATACGTGGATTTTTCCAACACCCCCTCCTGACCACCAAAGGACAATATTCACACAGTGCATCCAAATATGGGTAGCATATATGGCTGTACAGCTTTACTGAAAATTAATTTGGTACGGCCCATGAGTTAAAACACAGGATTTATTTGGAAGTTTGCATTGGTAATTGACTTCATTAATTTCTGAGTGTTTTTATACATTCACTGCAAATTTCCTCCTGATTTAATATATGTTTGTATATGTATAACACTTGTCATATTTCAGTGTTTTCTTACTTACAATCACTGTAGATGAACTTTTAAAAACATTCGTATCAATTCAATGTTGGGAAAAACAATCTTGTACTAAAATTTTGGGGCATTTTGTCTTGTTTGCAAGGTGTTATAAGCAGCAACAAAGTAAAAAAAAAAAAAAAAAAAAAAAAAAAAAAAAAAAAAAAAAAAAAAAAAAAAAAAAAAAAAAAAAGCCTGAAAATGAGAAATACATTGGCAGAGACTTTTAAAATAATAAGTACACAGCAGGGTGTGGGCCTACACTACTGCCTAATAGTTTTTAATCTGAATAAATAATATGTTTTTAATCATCAAGTGGCATTTAATTAACCTGCAATAACTGGCTTATTAATTCTCAATTAAATCATTATTTGAAACACTTAATTTAAATCTGAATGATTATATCTTCTGCTACCTCATATAAGGTAGCTCACTATTTGCAATTAATTGTAGGTTAAAGTTTGGCATTTGCTCTTCCTCCATGAACATCAAGGACAGGTTTAAAAAGCTTCATGCTGTTTGTTAATTTAAGTAAACCAGAAGAGCAAAAGATGGGAAACTCAGAAAACAAAACAACCCAATTACCATACACTCCAGTAGTACAGTATTATTTATTTACACTTAATCTCACACTTAACAAATGTTCAGGGCCAGAGACTCAGCTAGAGGAAACCGATAATATTGAGTTCAATTAAGTCACTTACGAAGATATTACACATTTTGGTTTGTATTTTTGGGGTGTTGTTTTGTTTTATTTGGATTTTTCTTTGATTTTGGTTAAATATAGGAAATCTGATGAGTTTTACCTAAGAGTCAGAAGCAAAAATTAATCTCTGTTCCAGGAAGTTTATGGTCTCGAGTACAAGAAAAATATTTTGGTCCTGTGGTGAGATGTTCATCCTAGTATCAAAAGAACTTTTATTAGTAATTTGAACAAAATCAATTTGTAACTGTAACTGGGAGTCGAGGAAACTGGGCAGGAGGAAATATGGCACTAAGGAGAAAGACTTTGAAGGGTTAGTCAGAAAGACAGATTTTACTGATGAAGGATCATTTTCTTATGTATCCTTGGTGAAGAAGGACACCTTCGATGATGATTCAGAACCTCTTGTTATGAAACATTTCCTTTGTGGAACCTACTCCCCTCCTCTGATCAAAGAAGATACTTGTGAATTCTAATTTTCCTGAGGTAAGATTAGTCTTTGGCTATTTGAGGGACCTAAAGAAAGCTATTTGCAAACATAAATGTTGGAGAGCTCCAAAATGGAATTAAACTACATTTCAAGACAATGCACAGCTTTATTCCATAAACTCCTTAAAGCCTAGCCAACATAAACAAATATCCATTTTCAAACACTATTAGAAAAACCTAAGTTATGAACAGGTAAGGGTACTGTGTAACTTTTAGCAGAGATTCCACTATAGAAGTGTATTAAATAGCTATGATAATGAGCTTGCATAGTAGAACCTATTTCTTGCATTCATAGGACATGAACTCATTAGAGGAATTTATGTTCTATATAAGATGAAGTTAATAATTTCATGCAAACTGGAATTCTTTCTACTTATATTGTATTTTATTGTGTTATCAAGCCTTTGCTTTTACATTTTTTTCACTTCTCTCAGTTTTTTGATCTTCTCTTTTTCTTTCTTTAATTTTCCTATCCTAATAAATTACCTTTTTTCATTTTCCAACCAAGATGTTTTTCAATTTTTTTTTTCCCTGGCAGTATAGGATATTTGCTCCTACAACAAGTGCTAACATGCCAGAAAAATATCCTAGCTCTAAACTAAAATGACTGCTTTTTTGTTATACAGAGAGGGAAAAAGTTAGAAAAAAAGTAAAGAGATTTAATGGATATGATAGAACCAACATGATTCAGAAGTTTTCTTCAAAGTCATTTATTGATACAGGAATTAAATTAGACACTAATTAAAAAAAAAAAAAAAAATCTAGTGAAAGCTATGCTCTTTTTCCTCCTCCCCAATTTGTTTCTCTTCCTTCCAGATTCTTTCCCTCCCAGAAGGTGGTGCAGAACTGCAGTATTCAGGTTCATTTCAAGACACCACCCTTCCTTAAAAATGGAAGGAGGTAGAGGGATAAAGGGTAAACAGAGATGTACCTGAGTGTCCCTAAGAGGCACCTTTAGACCTTCTATTTTCATCCAAAGTATTTCCATTTTTATTTTTTCTGTATTATCGCTGCAGCCAATACCTAAAAAAACAGGGTGTTTTCTTGTTTCTTGCCACTGGAAGCTTTTCCAAGAGCTTCTTGCTTTCAGGCACAAGATGCAATCACTGAATTCTAAACTTCCAATCAGAACTACTCAGTTTTTTGAGGTGATGGGGTTAGAGGAGATAAAAAACCTCACCAGTAGAAGCCCGTCTCCTAATTTCCATCAAGGGATGCTTTGAAACAAGTTCAGGTATTTTACTACCAGCATTTCTCTGCACTAATGTAGCATTTCACAGAGTTTCTGCAATAACTGTCATTGGGTCTTCTCATAAGAGCCCTATAATAGTCATAAATATTTCTCAGGAGAGCCAGATAGACTCTGAAAGGCATATAATAGCTATCATAAATGAATAATAAAATGTAGAAAGGACAAGCCACCATGAAAATGGCAAATGAATATGATGACGTGTGTGTTGTACATGAGTTAATTGTCTGAGTTTTATATTTACAGAAAATCCCAGCTGTTTTCTGCTGTGCCAGCAATATTTATGGAAGAGGAAACATCCTCTGGACGGTTAAGACTTTTTGCAGAAAGTATGAAGTAATTACAGAGTGGAAAGCTGCCACCATCGTTCTGTGTGTACTTCTTATGCATTTTCTTAAATTGTTTGCTGCAATGACAAATTCTGGAACTTACAGTCCAAGCATCATCTTTGTCCTGCCAGATGGTGCAGATAATTCTTACTTCAGCATAAAAACCAAATCAGGGATTTCAAAAATAAGTTAACACATGTGGATAGCATAATACTGCACTTCAAAGTTTCCTTTGAGCCTTTAAGAGCCTCCCTTTGCCAGTACTTTGACAGAGTAAGAATATTTGTCAGACACCAGGTTTCCTTAATGGCAATCAAAATTTTGATTATCTTGATTCAAAAGTTTTCCATTTCTTCCTTCATAACTTCATGAACTTCAGTCTCACAATGTATAGTGTAGCACACCACACAACTTAGGAAGTGGTTCTACTCTGTAAGTAGTCCCAATTAAAATCAAACTCATTGCATTTGCAATGAAGTCTTTAGTTTTAATTATGCTGTGATAACCAGGCTTCTTAAGGGGATAATATAGCCTCACAATCTTGAAAAGACAGCCAAAACAGACGGCTATATACAGAAAATGTATACAAAAAAGTAGAAAGGCAAGAAAATTCAGATTACATCAGTGTACAGATCTGAGTAGTTAAAGTCTTGAAATCTGAGACCTGAAATAAGCTAATCTTTTTCTCTATGCAAGGACCAATATAGGAGCTTCTATTTCAAAACAGCTGTGTATGTCAGCATAAAAACACTGACAATAAAGCACATTGCAAAGTAGAAATTCACTAGGATTGTGTCCATAGAGAGTAAGGGGAAGTTTGGCTAATAGTGGCTCAATATTCTCCAAAAATGCTTTGCATCCTTTTTCCATTTTTGCACTAACTAAAACCTGACCTTAAGGTAACACAATCAGCTCCTAAAGGCTGATATATTCCTTTTTCCTCAGCTTTTCATAGTAATCTAAACATGTTTTAGTAAATCGAGAAGACACTGTAACCATTTGAAGTATAGGATGGTTACAGAGAGCAAGCACCACTGTATGTTGAAGACTGTTCCTTATATTGTTCACTTAGATTGTGTTATGAGCATGAGGTTCTTTAAATAGACAGTGCCACAAAAAACGCTAAATGACACAGCCCAGCTCAAAATTTCCTACGTTTGTACCTGAAGGGGAAGGTCTTGAACTTAGAAAACCTGCTCTTTTGATTGTGGAGTTCATTTTCTCCTGTTTTCCTATTTATGAATATTACTTTCTCTTGAGTATTGTTCATCTTAAAAAAATAAGAGTAATTGAAGTCAAATCTGTGTTTAATTATGTGTGTAATTTACTGATATTTAGATATGTTTAACCTCATGCTGTGTCCCTGGCTTCTTTTATGAAATTGAAGGCACAGTTGTACAGAGGTGATTTTTGTTGGATGTGAATTATTTTTTTAATGGTACATTAAGCCCTGGCCCTACATTGATAGCAAGTTACATGAATGTGTTTTGTATACTGAAAATTACTGTCAGTAGCCATTTTGTTTTCTGACTCATAGATTTTGGTCTCCTTCTTCAGAATTAAATTTTCCTTTGTTTGACTGACACAGAAGGTAGCAAAGGGACAAAAAATGGGACAGAGATGGTTTACAGGAGCATGTGAGCTGAAAAATCTCCCTGATCCTTACTAAATGGCCTGAAGCTGAGTCAGGGGAAGTTTAGGTTGGATGTCAGGAAAAGGTTTTTCACCCAGAGGTGGCTGGGCACTTGAACAGGCTCCCCAGGGAAGTGGTCACAGCTTCAGCCTCACAGAGCTCGAGTTTGGACAATGGTCTCAGGCACAAGCTGTGACTCTTGGGATGTCCGGCACAGGTTCCAGGAACTGAACTCTGTGATTTTGTTGGTCCCTTCCAACTCAGCATATTGTATGATTATATGTTTCTATGATTCTATGAATCTATGATTTACAGAGAATAGCTTTTTACAGGACTGGACATTCACATGGACAGGAATGAAACTCCACAGCAATAAAAAAACCACACAGATTTCAGAAAAGTGAGTTAATTTGCATTTATTTGTCTTTTCATATTGTAAAGTAAGTGCCCAGCTCCTGATATCATCTCTTCTAACATTAAAAAAGCACCATTACACAGGCTGTACTTTTCTTGTTCTACTTCTAATTAAGTTGACTGCAACATGAGCTACTTAAATGTTATAATCTGACCCGTAAAAAGTGAAGTTTTAAGTTGGATGCTTGTAAAGATACCTGATTTTCAAAAATAACAAGAGCTTTCCTATTTCAAGATTGTAAAGGGAAAATAAAGGATATAGGAGAAAGCCATGAGGATTCCATAAAAGGTATTATCTGTCAGCTTTTCTGACTACATTGTTTCGTGAAATCTCCAGTTGTAGGGTGAAGATTAGCAGAGAGAATCTGATTCTGCTTGCTTGCTCTGTGTTTTTGTATCCTGGTAAAATCAAGGGCTGCATAATTAGATCAATTTAGCATAGGTATCAAATCTGCAATATTGAGTGGCTAAATTATGTATGCTGATTCAGTCTATATTGAGAAAATCTATAGGGAGAAAAGATAATTATTAATATGTTTGAAAAATATTAGACAATAATATTTGAAACTTTTAGTCAATACCTTATAACATCATATCAGAAAGTTTTATTCAGGTAGCTAGGATCAACATTTCAAAAGTCAAAACCCTGAGCTTAGGTATTTAAATTCATATTTAGCTTTTAGGCTTACTGTGCATCAAAGAACTCATATTTATGTAATTTAGAATCTAGACAAGATGATCATAAAACCAAAGCATACTTATTACTCTAACAGTCTTTCTCTGCTTTTTATAATTATTGCTATCCATCTGCAGACATGCTCCTCTATTTTGGGTATTATGGTTAAATAATATAAACCTACATTATTACTTATGTTCAGAATGATAAGTAGATGGAATCTGTTCTTTTTAAAAACTTTTCAGAAAAGCCTGTGCAATTTGGAGAGGACAGTTTGTGAAGAAACAGACGCTTGGAGAGGCACAATCCATATGTCTGGATTGTATTATGATGTAGAGCACAAACGTACTCCTCCTACTAAATAAATTCGTATGTGTCATTTATATTAGGGAAGGAAGAAGTATGTCCCATTCTTATTGAATATTTCAAATATACTTAGAAATTTTATCTTGAAATAAAATAAGGATATTTACATAATTCTTTTTATAAGCAATAAAATGATTTTAAAAAAGAATTTGTGTGTGTTTGTCTGGATGTTGTCCTTTTCTTATTTATCTTGGGAAACCTCTGCATATGTGAAGCAAATAAATTAGTGGTGTCCATATCCAAAAAACTCCACAGGTATGATTTCAAGAGAGATACCTTGGAGGAATGAGCTTAAAGAAAAATTACTTGATCTGCAAGTGGCATGTTTTGTTTGTCTGTGCACTGAAGGATCACTTTTTAAATTTTTTATTTATTTTTTTTAAATTCAGGGCCTACCTGTTTAGTTTAGGAAAGCTAAAATTTTTACAAATATATCAATGAGTAAAAAGGACTTTACTTTCTTGTATTTTGATGTTGATGTCAGTCTATGTAGTGTTTAGTAATTTTTGTTCCTTAATTTCCTGTTGTCAAATGTTTGAAAATTAATGATAAAACATTCTTCACAATTCAAATGCAAAGAATCAGTCTTTGTTGGAAAGTATCTTGGAATTTGGATTGGCTTGTTTCAAAAACATTCACAGTTTAATGATCTTATACCTGTTAGGTAAAAACAAAATTCTGAAATGGCTTTGGGATGCTCCACCTAAAAGAAAAAAAACTCTCTTGTTTGTTCTGTGTAATAATCTTGGAATGCTGCATCTACTAGTCACAGATCCAAAATATGATGGTTCTTGCTTTTCCTGGAAAAGCAATGCTTGTTCATTCTGTTAAAGAGACAGGATCTCTGAAAAAGGGGTTTTATAGTGAAAAATTTCACACTGGTTGTGAATATGTAGTATTAAATTACATACTTCGCTTATTTGACAGGCGAGAAAAACTGAAGCAACACTAATTTTATCTTCAAATTTAGGACCTCACAAACATAAAACCAGATTTTTTTTCCCTTTTTTGGGGGGCAGGGGATGAGGGTGGAGGATACAGTTTTCCTTGGCTCTTATTCATCCTGCTGATTTCCTGTTTTAGAGGGTTTCATAGTTATGCCTTAGACTGAAGAGTACCTGGAGTTCTCACTTATTACAAAACAGGCATATTTTGTGTGCAATGGCAGTCAACAGAGCCTTTTTTTTTTTTTTTTTTTTTTTCCAAGTGGTATTTTGCAAGACGCTCTAGAAGCATACGCATTATTCACATCCTAGATATGTAGATATTTCTCAGACCAGGGAAGGGGAATGTATTTCCAAGGGCTAATTTTTGTCTATAAAGGCTAATTTCCCTAGAGTCCCTTAAAGTCAGTAGAGGAAGCTAGTATGACAGTACCCTCTAGAGAACAGTTCAGAGCAGGAGAATAATTAATCTCAGAGGGGGAAGTTGTGCTGGTGTTGGCTGGGACAGAGTTAATTTTCTAACAGTAGCTAGAATGGGGCTGCGTTTTGGATTTGTGCTGGAAACAGTGTTTATAATGCAGAAATGTTATCTTTGTTGTGGAGCACTACTTACAGAGTGACAAGTCCTCCTCTGCCTCTCACCCCACCTTTCCAGCGAGGCTGGGCATCCATGAAATTTCTCACTTTTGCCCTTCCAGTTATCTCCTGTGTCCTACCAGGGGTGAGCAAGCAAGTCATGCTCAGTCGGCAGTTGGGGTTAAACCACAACAGAGATTAACCACACTAGACTACAGGCAGCCTGGATGAATGATCCCCACTCTGGTCATACACCCAGATTATGACAAATGCATTGAAGTCACCTCTCCTTTTTACCATTTATTATCCCATCAAATACTGTCATCTGCAAAAACCTGCCAGTAAGTATTTTTACATCATCATCATAGATACAGGAATGGATTGCAATTTGTCCCCAGGGGAATTCCCTACTACTGTGCTGACACGTGTGCTCTGGCTGCATAATTTGGTTGGTTAACATATTTATGCCATGCAGTTACCTTTTCTCTCCAGATCTCTTTTAGAGGGTAATTCACACCCATGTTCTTCAAAGCTGGTCTACAGCAAACTAGCTGCATCCACAACAAGCAGAACTTGGCAAGGACTTGGCTTTCATTCCTACATGGGAATCCTTTGAACAAAAGACATATTTTCTGTTTTTGTGGGCTTAAGGTTTTTTCTTGTTGAAAATGTAACTAACTGGTGGCGTGAAGGCTTTGTTGCAGCCTGTCAGAGCTGAATTCTTATTGCCCAAAGTGTGTTGCATGTCCTGCCATGATGGTATATTCAAGGATTTGAGGATCAAGTACACATGCACCAAGTGTTGTATAGAGCACATGGGAACAAGCCTATGGTTGTCTTAACCCTTCAACCTTTTGGAAGCTATCAGTCAAACGAGCTATTCCCAGAACCACTTCCAGGTTTTATTTTAGTAGGAGGTATTTTTTTCCTCTTCAAAAGGAAGTTTAAATAACATCTCTGCAGTAAAATCAAGAGACCAGGTATGGCTAGTACATAATTCTGACTATTGGCTGATCTCAAATCTTTTTATATTAACAAAAGATATTAAAAGTAGACTAATGTCTCATGCAAAATTTATTTAGAATTGAAACATTGATCAAGAGCCTGTTTTATCAAACTAAATAGAAAGAAAAGTGGGTCTTGTAATCCTGAATGGAAACAAACTATCCTTGTTGCAGTTTCTCCTTTTAATATTGACACTTCTAAAGAAAACAGTTATCCTGATCTTTTTAGAGAAACATGTTGTTTTTCTTTGAGTGTAAAGAAGTTTCATTTACACACATACTAACTCTGTTTTTGCTCTACAACCCTCTGGCAAAGGAAACCAACACTTATGTGGAAAAATACCTTGCAATAGAATCCTAGCAAATTTTCAAGTGAGACAGGTACTCTGTAGCAGACGGTTTTTCTGTGACAGAGATACAGAGAGTGGATCTCTTCTGTTTTATCTAGGGTTAAATTAAAACTAAAATATTGCTATTTAAATCAGGCTCTATGTGTTTCATTTTGTTGTCACAATGAACAACCATATGCACCAAAAACAAAGAGATTTTTAGCATCTGGACACAGAGATATGAAGAAAATCTAAAAGCATGTAATTTCCAAGAAAAGTGATGTATAGTTTGCATCAAGACCACACTGAGAGTAAAAAAATGTAATTTAGTGGGAAACTTTTATTTGTACCCTGAAATTAAGACAGCTGCATCAAAGAAAACTTTGCTTCTGTAAGGACCCAATGTGATGAAGTTATTTCTCCAGCTGCTTCTACCTGAAATAAAGGTAGAAATATTATTCACGAAGCCTTACATCAAATCATATAATTTTAGCTATTCTACAGACATGGAGGTGTGTCACCACAGCAATTCTCTCTTCTTTAACAAGAAAGAATGTTATTAAAATGTATGCACTTACAACTTTTGTAGACAGCAGCCATTGTCTTCTATATATTTCAATGACATCAAGAGCACAGATATCAAAAAAGCACCAGAGATTTCATTACTAAGGTCTATAGGCATTATAAGAGCCCTTTTTTTTTTTTTTTTTAATTCAAAGAATAATATGAAATGTGTATCAGTGAACAAGCATAAGTAATTAGGAGTAAGAAAAAAAATAACATTTATAGGACATTGTTTTTGTAAGTTCCATGGAGACAAGTTTTTTTCTTTTTTCTTAGCAAAAAAAAGCTTAAAGAATCTCACAGTCTGAAAAATTTAATGTCCTGTCACAGTAATTACTTATTTAGTTCAAAATAGATTTCAATCTGCAGGAGATAATGAGTTTTTTTCCATCTTTCAGTACTACTTTCTTATCATGAGAAAAAAAAAAAAAAAGGAATAAACATACATAATCATTTTAGAAATGAACAAAAAAATCCGCCAAGATTTTTAAGACTCTGTTTTCCCAGGCAAGTTTGGAGTCTAAACAGTATGTAACAAGACTCTCTTAGACAGAACCTTTCACCTAGAAGAGCAAAGTCTCATTTTTCTGGAACTTGGAATGCACAATGTAAAACTTTGATAGCTCCGTGGAAAAACGCCAGTGATTTTTAACTGATATTTTCATAATTTTAAAGACAGGCACACCCTCAAAAGTTTTTTGTTTGTTTGTTTGTTTTTGTTTTGTTTTGTTTTTGTTTTTTATTTGATACAAAACATCTGAGTGTCTTGTTGTGACTGCTGGAATTAACACAATTTTGGGTCTGTCATTCATACTAGCACAGAGGGGAAAAATGTTTTTAAATCTATTTCCATATGTTCTTTCATAAATGATCTTTAATTTTGCTTGAAACATAAATCTGGCCTTAATATGCAGGTCAGATGATTATGAAAACCTTTTTCATAAGTGATGAGAAACTCCATTTCTCTTGCCCAGAAAATATCTGGCCACCTTCATTGCAGCTCATCTCTCTCATCTTGTTTCTTTTCAAATTATGTAGAATGTTCCACTTCGGTCTTAGAAAACCAAAAACTGGAGATTTTTTCTGTCTTTCAACAGTGACTTGATCAGTAATCTTAATCTAATCCCTTAGAACTCAGAGCAGTAGAACAGAAACTCACATTTTTATTTGGATAGGACTTAATATTTAGCAATCACTTGAGTATTTTGCATTCTTGGTCTGTGTTTCCCATCTGTGTAAACAAAAAGAGAATGTTTATACCTTCTTTTCTTCCCTCACAGATGTTGCAAGATTTAATCAGTTTGAAGAAAGATGGGGTTTTAATTGCATTGCAGGGGATTGAATGCTTATGATACTTGAGAAAAGATAGTCTGACCAGCAGCAAGACTCATAGAGATAAGGTTGGGTTGAGGAATTTAAAATACATCTTTCAAAGACTAGTGAACATAAAAGAAAAGGCAGTGTTGCTTCCAGGCTCCCATTTTAACTATTTTTTTTTTTAAGTTTCCTTATTTTGTTCAGTATTTGTTTTGAAACTTATTCAAGAAAAAGGAAGTAGTTAAACATCAGTATTCCCTAAAGATATCCTCCTGCTGTTTTTTTTCCTCAATAAGCTCCAGAGTTAAGGAATGCCATTAGTGTTAGTATTCACAAACAAGGGGGATGTAAAGATGAGATACGCATAAAACAGAGTTTCTTTCGTCAAAGAAAGTTCCCAGGGCTACTGGCATTCAGAGAAATAATCTTTTTTTTCTTTCTGATGAATTATAAAAAGTAAAAATATTAATAATTAAAGACAACCCTCCCAACTCCAAACCATAAAATCCAACAAACCAGCCAAGAACAAAGGAAAGAAGCTGTAAAAGTCAGTTGGGATGGATTTGGAAATGCTTCCTGATATTTTTAAATGCTAAATCTTTTGTGCATATGTATACATAACACTGCTGCTTTGGGGAACTCAGCTATTGGGATAAGTTTTAATAATCTATTTTTGATACTCAGGGAAGCATTTTTCAGTCTTCCTGCTTCCATCTTGCAGAAACTTGTATGCCAATAGGGGTCACGGGTGTCCTTGCAGATGTGACATTCCAGATACGATCTTTCAGAAGAACAATAGAACTAAATATCTTGAGCAGATGACAGGAAATATTAGGTTTCTTCCCTACAATGTAATTAAAATCCCATATTTCTTCACAAGGAAAAACACCATTGTTTATGACCTATATGTTGATCTTGTTCACCATTCATAAAATAAAAGTGAATTCCTGAGACAGATTATCTATGAGCTTTTATTTAAAGTATCAATGAAAGTCATGTTTTTAAAAACTAAAGATGTGGGAAAATGGGTGGCTGTAAGTAAAGACTGTATAGATGATGCAGTCCACAGATAAAAACAATAAAAAAGGTCAGACACTGTAAACATATACAGACTCACAGTGGTTTTAACACTTTATTCTTAAGGGAACTATGAAAGAATTCTGACGTAATCAGATTTTACATCTGAAAATTACATTTTTTTTTTTTAGTAGCAGCCCTTGGAACTAAGGAGGAGAACTTGTGAAACCTGCATGTGCTCTTACTGAGAGATTACAGGTCTGTTAAATTCTGTCTTGCTTCCTAAGCTAAATAGAGACTAGATCCGAAATAAAGAATTATTCTTGCATTATGAATGTTTAGGTCAGCGTACTGGAGGATTTCACAAAGATAAATCTTATTTCATGGTGCTTGGATTATCATGGCACTATGGCTTCCTTTATGTAGTTCATGTAAAATTTTGATGTCTGTTCCTAAAAGTAAATAAAGAGGTTTATTTTTAAATCTGTAGTTTGTTCAAGATACCATTGTCTTTTTCACAATGAAAATAAATTAATTTAATGGGTGCAATACTTTTTTTTCTTCTGAGGTGGCATACAGAACTGAGAAAAATCTGCTTTTTCAAATGTGTTTCTTAAATGAAAAATAGCAGAAAAAATAATCCCAAATCACACAATTAATCTCTTTTCAGGAGGGATTTGACCTTGTCAGCATTTGTCCAAGACACAATGGTGTGGCTTCTTATCACTTTTAGATTACAGTTCAGAAATTAAGGTATGCAGGAGACCTGTATTTAATAGTCTGGTATATCCTCATGGGTATTGTCTCACCTGATCCAGCTCAAGTTGTGGATTTGTCACTGTCTTAAACAAAAAAGGCCAAATGACTTACAGTGGATATGCAAGAGATGTTGAGCACTGGGTGCAAGCACCTTTGAGACTGGAGATCTAGATCTCAGGGATCCACACCTTAAAATGTCTCCAGAACTTTTATTTTCCATCTTCCAGATGCCTTCTCCAGCAATGCCCAGTAGGACTGGTTCTTAGCTCTCAGCATCCCTACCCTGCCTGGCCATGGGCTCCTAGTCCTGGCCCAGTCTTGGCCAGTGCCAATCCCCATGGCAGACCCTGATATCTGGTGCTGCTCCAGTGCCCCCAGCTGCCCTGCTCATGGCTGGATGGTTGGATCCAGCTTGAATCCCCACAGCTACAGCACCCTGGCAGTCACCCTCCTCTCCAGTCCCAAAACCTTCCACAGATTTTGCTTTCAAAACTAAGTTTCATTAGTTGCCACATCAATTTTGAGCACTCACAGCATCCTTTAGATGCAAGTTCCAACTCAAATGTCTGTTTTGGATCTGGATTCAACTAGCCTGGGTTTTTGTACCCCATTTGATCTTATACTGGTGGGGAAATGAGCTCTTAGATCCTTTTTATCTTTTCCATAAGACCCATGATTATATATGCTTATTACACTTCCCTCCCCTATATTTTGAAAACTGAACAAGGTCTCCCCCCATATATTTGATATTTTTTGTTTCTTTCTGAAATTTTTGGTCTTCTCCTGGGATTGAAACACCAAAACTACAGAGAGCTTAAGATGTCAACAACAGGTTGAAATAGTGACAAAATTATGTTGCCATTTAAATTCCTGATTCCAGTTTTAACATTTCCTAACAGGTGATTTGTTGTTGTTGTTTTTGTTGTGTTTTTTTTTTATTTTAATTTTTAACAATATTGAGCAATGAGGTCTTGGAATGGGTCATAATCCCAACATCCTGAGGGACTACAATTATCCTCTGCTCAGTATTTTCTAAGATTTAGAAACCCCAAACTGCTTGTTTTGAGAAAAACTTGAATTTGGGAGCATCAAATACCTTATGAAATGAGTTGAAATATGAAAACTGGTGGACATTGGATGTCAATGAATATATTGATGCAGAAAGTCACCCTTTTGCTATAATATATAGCTTGAATAAAGAAGAAATTAAATCTATTCAGATTTTTTTCGAGTTAAATTAAGCTTTACCAGAAATCACCTCTTCATTACACAAAAATACTTCTCTCTAAAGGTCTTGAAATCAAGGAATTTTAGTGAGATCAAATACAGGACTCTGACGAAAATCTGACAGAATTCTCGTCTGCTGTTAATGACTGAAAATTCAAGGCTCTACATAGTATTTTAGATATGATGTGTTTTCCCCCATGTATGAACTCTAATTATCCATAGTGCCAGGCCAGTTTGGTATGGGGAGGTTTTCAGACCCCTGTTGCTGAGCTCCACCTCTAAACAGGGGTCATCACTTGGCTCTGTGGTCTGAGCTTAGCAGTGTTAAGAGTTTTATATTCAAGTCTGGGCTTTCCAGGTTTCTTGGCATGGAGATGGTGAGCTGGACGATTGTGACAATTTCACATGGCTAACAGCACCAGTTGAGCTGACAAGAATGTTAATTCCAGTGTAGCAGCTGCTGGAGATCAATGGCATGTGACCATAGGAAGCCCCACTGGGGAGACTGGCTTTGGCCAAAGATTCTAAGATCCCCTGACTCCTGAGCCAACTCATTCCCAGCCTTTTGATCCCCTCAAGAACTTAATATTTGCTTAGCAGGTGCAGGTCCAAGCTCATTTATTTTACTTTATAGGGACAGAAGGAAGAAGGGGAAAATGTCTTTTGTTCTTCTTCAGCATTTCTGTGCATGCAAAATTTTTAAAAAATTGGTTTCTGCATGATTTGGTTCAAAACCAAATATAGAAATACCATTATTTAGGTTTTACTACACAAAATAGAGTATCCAAATTTTAGCTAGTTGCTGTTCCAACCATTTCTATCTTCCCTGAAACAGGCATGTAGCAGAAACAGGCTCTGAGGACAAAAGTAAAAAATTGTCTGGTGTCCACGGTGAATCAACCATTACAAAATGCTAAAAAGCAAAGCAAACAAACAGCAAACAAACCTGCCAACCCACTGCACACCCCCCCAAAAAAAAACACCAGAAAAACAAACCAAAACAAAGCCAAAAAAAAAACAAAAAACAAAAAAAAAACCAAAAAAAACCCACAACCAAAAAAACCAAACCAAAACAAAACAACCAAAAAAAAAAAACCCAAAAACGAAAAAACAGAAACTCTAAAAAGCTTTCAAACTAGACTTTGACATGGCTTCTTTATGTATTCTTCTTATTAAAAATAGACATAAAAGATCTTTGATTGAAAAGCTGTATCAAGAACAATAGCAAGAAAGCAATATAGTTGTTTCACACAGCCATCTGGTCCTCCCCCTCCCAGAGCCTCAGCAGTTAGACCCTGTTAACCCTGATCTGGGTTTATTTCTTTTTTTATTTAACTTTCTGTTGTTGGTGGAAAGTGCTTACACATGCAGTATCAAGCCATTTTGTACAAATCTGTACTAATACTCTTAAAACCACACAGCACTCAGAATCCAGGATTAAGGCTTTAAACCAGATGAAATATATATTGGGATTCCAAACAAGTTTTCTTTCTTTTTATAATGCAAATATGTTAATGCTCTGACCTCAAATCTGAGAGACCAATGCCTAGATAACTGTCAAGAATCTGGTGAGGCATTGTTCATCCTGTACAGGCCCTCCAAAAAACAGGACTCTCCCCTCCTAAATAAAAACAAAGTGAGATATCAAGGACTTATATCACAATAACATTATTTTGCTGTTGTTCTAATCATAATTTGAGATAAGGGTATTGCAGTATGTTCAGTTTACTGTCTGTTCAAACAATCTGTAATTTCACAAAGTATAGTATTTTTCAAATCTGTAGTTTCTTGAATGAAAATATTTAAATAATTGAATACAAAATACTGAAAAATGCTGAGGCACTTTTGTGGCCTGCAAGAAGTTCATAATAAATAAATAATAAATAATAGCAATAAATAGTTCAAGAGTAGCTTCTATTTTTGTGATTTTTAAGCATACATATATTGTATTTCATGAATGTATATAACTTGTAGTGCTTATTTCACTCATGTAACAATCCAGATTTTTTAAAAAATCACATTATATACTCAAACCCAGCACTACAATGTTACATACAGTTCTATGCTTAGCCAAATAAAGTCCAGCTTCTTGTATATTAGGCATTACAGATGAATAGAAAGTGCCCTTTAAATAAAGAGAAATATTGACATTGTTAATTTTTTTTCATGCTTTTTGTTGTTTTCAAAATCCCCCCAAAAAGAAAAAAAAAGCCATGCTATATATACCTCTAAGTGAAATAAATATCCCAAATTTGTTTATGGACGGGAAAAAAATAAAGTCAATACAGAAGTTGTGAATGGTGCCCTAATTTGATGACTTTTTGTTTCTTACTTACAGGAAAAGTAGCTGCAAGTGTTTTATATGCATTACAGTATGATGCCATGGATCAAACATACAGTCTCACCCTATTTTCCCTTTTGAAGGTTTCTCAGGTCATGTGATCATCAAGTCATGTGAAACCTGAAGAATTGGCATTTTTGCTCTATGGTGCAGTCTCTTCTCACTGTGGGTGTTATATTTTACCAGATGTCTGGTAACAAGAGTTGTTCTGCATGAGTGTCGTCCTGTCAACATCTTTATCTGTGGCCTGCAGGAGATTAAAGAGTGAGTTCTCACAGAGTTTGCAGATCTCATCAAACCATGACATGCTCAGGGGTAGTGCTGCTGTAGAGGGCAACTAGGCATAGGCTGCAGGAATGGACCCACCTTATGAAAATCAACAAGGACAATTGCAAACTCCTGCCCCTAGAAGGGACTGACCAGCTGGGGGGTACCTCTTGTGAAAAGGACATGGGGACCTCAGCAGACCTGTACTCAGTGTGGGCCAATGGTTTGCTTGGAAAATGGCCAGTAGTTCAAGAGAAGTGATTGTTCCCCTCTATGTATTACTTATCAGACTGCATATGCAATACTGAGGCCATCTTATTGCTGCAATCTACCCTTACCCTGTCAAGGACAAGTTCAGCTTCTTCAGCAAGAATGTAGAGTCACGTTCTTCATGATAGTGCAGAGTGGGAAGGTAAAAGACAATGGACATAAATTGAGTAGGAGATCTAAGTTGAATATGACATACTGGTTCTAGCAAAAGATCTTTTTACTATGAAGACAATATATCATATGTCATATATCATATATCATATACAATATATCATATGTAATATAAGAGGTGGGACAATTTCTTAAAGAGACTGCAGTTTTGCAGTTTTTAACCTTGGAATTTTTCAAGACCCAGCTGGATAGAGACTTGAGTAACCTGGTCTGACCTCATAGCTAAAGTAGGTTTGATGTTGAACTAGAGACTGCCTTAAGTACCACCTAGTGCACACTGTTCTGTGATTCTGTAAGTTACTATTTTCTATATATTTTTAAAAGTTGCTTACTAGTCAGACTAATTGTCTGCTTTCTCCAGTACCCTGTTTCTGACAGAAATCGATGGTGACTGACTACACAGAAGTGGAAGAACATGGCAATGGTAGTAGTAGAGCAGTTCCAAGAAAGAATTCATGATCAGATTTCGTGCCATGACTCTCTTTTTGTTAACACTCCACCAATCTGATTCACCTTACCTGCCTAAAACTTTTCCATGATCTTCTGCAGTATCAAATTGTCAAGGAAGGCCTCAAGTTAAGGGCAGAACAGTGTATGAGGACCCAGTTAATTATACTTTCCCTATGTATCCACCACAAATCATTTGCAGCAAAGAGGTACTTGTCTCAGTAGTACTGAGACACTCAGTCTGATCTTCTATGCGAACTCATAAGAGAGCATCTGTCTTTGCAGGCAGCTATCAGTTTTCATATCTGTAAAAATTTTAGATTCTCAACACCACCAAAGCAGTCAAAACTTAATCAAGACAATGTCTGAAAATCATGTGCACATGCATTCATCACTTAGGTGGGAAAGAAACGATTTTCCTTAAGGCAAAAATGAGATTCAAAGTTTAATGTTGACTAAGTAAAGTGCAAATCCCAAAACTATAGGTTAATAGTGATAAAATTGATAGCCAGGCTTTGCCCTTTAGCCAGATGCACATCTATAAAGATACAGCCAATTCTTTTCTTCCAATCTTGCCAGGGAAAGGAAAAAATACATTACCAGAATTTAACATGTATATGATTTTGCGAATAACCCTTCAAACTGTCAGTCTTGGTGCCAAAACTACTGTGTGACAGCATTAAGCAACAGGAGCATGGACTCATTTCAAGCCCAGGTGCTGAGCAATTTTAAATGCATGAGCTCCTTGTTGTGAAACAATCATTCCCTCTGAGGCTGTGTCCTCATCACTCCATGAACTGTGCTCATGGTGAATGTGCATTTACTTGTCTTGTAGCTAGTGGTCACATGCAAATTTCCAAGAAAACAGAACTATCTCCTCCTTTCTTTAAAGGATGCTGGCCTTGTAAGAAATAGAGCATCATAAAAACAGCTGAACTGGAGGGTTCAGAACTTAGGGCAAGAAAGTTAGAGAGCAGATATCCTCTGATCCATGCACAGCCCATATACTTTTATCAGATAATAGCAGAAAAACCCCTCCACATCCAAAAAGAAACTAAGAAAACTGACAGTCATAGAAGACTTAGGAATTTACAGTAATTTATGACCCATGCAAATATGATTTTTCAACACCCAAACGTTTCAATTGTTGTGGGATTTTTAATAGATCTTAGAAGTCAATTTCAGAATGAATTAAGGATGAGTAAGCAATATACCAACTGTTTCTATAGCAAAGCTCAGATTAATTTTCAATTCTTAAAGCTACATTCATCCATCATGTACTTCATCTCATCCAGATTTAGTTGTCTAAAAGTTACTTGTCTAAGTTAAAGCTGGATCCCTTTATATCGCTGAGGCAAAATAGACAGCTCAAGATGAGATAAATCACCTTACAGGGGTGCCTATTTCTTTCTGTTTTTTCTATTTTATTTTCTATTTTTCTTTTTATTTTTCTTTCTATCTATAAAGTGGGGACTAAACAATAAAGTGAAAATTACACACTTAATCTGTGATTTCTGAAGTATGTATTTTGGCAATTTGTTGACTTAGACAGTTTTTCCACACAACTGCTTTGATGTTTCTGTAAACTATAGGGTTAAAGAGTGCAGATTGGAGTAGAAAAAAACCAAAAACATGGGGCTGCAGGGACGAGGAATACTTTCAAGTAATATTGTCAGCAAATAAGGATTTTTTTCTAACTTTTAGATGTACATATTAGATGAGATAAAAGCATTCACAACATCTCACTTAAATGAAGTTGAAAATGTTGCACTTACTTACTTCAGAATTGAAATTTCATTATCTATTCAAAACATCTGTTTTCTATTGTTATGTGAAAATTACCATATAGTGGATTATGAGAATGCTTTAACAAGCTCTGACAGCAGATCTGTGCCAGAGCTGAATGCTCATCAGTGAGTTGTGTTTGCATTGGGCAGAAAAAAGGGTAGCTACAGTTAGTCCATCCTCAAGTTCAGTGTCATGCTGAGAGGGGAGTCCAGGAAGAGGTTTTTGCCACCTATATCCTGTTATACTGGGTCTGGCTGAGGCACGTTCATTTCCCCACAGCAGCCCTTGCAGTGCTGTGCTCTGCATTGGTAGCTGGAAAAGTGCTGATAACACACCAGAGTTTTGGCTTCTGCTAAGCAGGGCTGGCACAGCCTCAGTGCTGTCTCACCAACAGCAATAGGCTGGGGGTGAGAAAGATCCTGGGATAGGACACATCTAGGAGAGCTGACCCATATTAACCATAGGGATATTCCATACCATAAGATGTGTGCTGATATATTTACAGTGTTTGCTTTCTGGAGCAACCACTACATGTGCTGCAGCCCAGCTTCTGTGGAAGTGACCAAACATTGTTTGGTGATGGGAAGCAGAGAAAAAAATCCTTTATTTTTTCCTCTGTGCTTGTGTGTGCAAAAACTTTTGCTTTAGTAAACCACCTTATCTCAACCTATGTGTTGTTTTCCATCTTATTTTCTCTCCCTTGTCCAGCTGAGGAGGCAAGTGGTAGAGCATCTTGGTGGCCACCTGGTGTCCAGCCAAGGTCAATCAAACAGAGGTGGCTTTTGTGAGAAGGGGCTGGTTCCAGCACACCCACTGCAGGACAAAACTGAGCTCCTTCATCTAAATTGTGGCCCTACTGGAAAAATGTGAGAAGGGAGGAAGAAAGCGTGAGAAAACAGCCCTGTAGACAGCAAGGTGAAAGAAGGAGGAGGGTGAGAAGGTGCTCCAGGCGCAGAAGCAGATGTTTTCCCATATGGAGGATCATGGAGAATCATGGTGGATATGGAGCTGCAGCCCATGATGGACCCCACACCAGAGCAGCTAGACATTACCTAAATGGAGAACCCAGTCTGGAGCAGAGGAAAGGTGTGAGGAGGGAGGAGCAGCATAGAGGAACTCTTACAGGCTGACCCCAACCACCCTTCCACTTCCCACTGCACTGTTCATGAAGCTTCAGGTGGAGGAGGCTTAGAAAGAGAACTTGGAAGTGAAGGAGTGAAGTTCAGCTTTGAAACGGGAGAGGATGAAGTTCTGTTTAAACATTTGCATTTGTTTTCTCACCACAAAACTCTACTTTTATTGGCAATGAATTAAATCAATTTTCCCCAAGGAAGTCTGTTCTGCCCATGAGAGTAATTGGTGAATGATTTCCCTTTTCTGTCTTGGCCCGTAAGCTCTGTGATTCCTATTATCTCCCCCTCTCCTGTGAGGAAGGGGAGCTAGTGAGCAGATGGGTGCTGCTTCTGGCCGAGGCTAACCCACCACAATAACTTAGAGCAGATAAAGGTAATATTTAAAAAGCTTCACCCAAATTTCCAGATACTGATGCATAATCCTAGTCTTACTGTTGAGCAATAGACAAGACTCACTAAAACAGTTTAGAACACAGCTTGTCCCGAAATTACCTGGAATTTACAGGAAATTTATAAATTGGTATTATAATAGAATTAATTATTCATCTGTCTGTAACTAGACAAACAGAGCTGGTGCAAATAAGATAGGTGAGATAGATTAGAACTCTGAGGATATTTTGCACAGAATATACTTGGGCGTAGAATTTACTTTCTTTAACCAACTACTTTTTCCATTTGTAGTGATAAACATCCATAGGTCCTGATCCTAGGAGAAGCAAGATTTGCTTTTCACATTACCTGTTAGAAATTCTGGAATCTCATATGAAAAAATCCTCTGTGCATTTCTCAGTAATTTTAGGAAAGGACCATATTAGATGCTTTAACTAACACCTAACATTGTGGCAACTCAAATCCATTTCCTGGTTCTCAGGAAATCCTCAGTCAGCCTCTTTCTAAGGCTGTCTCTATTGCTCTTCAGAAATCTCATCAAAGGACTTTTCTCTCTCTTTTGACTAGGAAAAAGTATTTAAGGCATTTAAGTCTCTAAATGCATTAAAAAAAACCTTGGTCACAGGTGTATTCATAGAAATGGAGATATCAGCACACAGAGTAAAAGGAAATTTGTACTATACTGAGACTTCTATATGGAAGTCCAGAGGGGAATTACAAGTTCCATTAAGGATGTTCTCAGAGTGCATTACTTTCAAGAGGCACTGTAAAGCTACAGTCACTGGTACATTCTGTTTGTTATTTGGAACAACTACTGACTTCTCTGAGCTATCGTTTATAATTTCAACAGTCTCTGTAAATCCTTTTCTAAAGTTAAGGTTGCTCAAGTTTTGCTCATATTTTAAAATTTCTTCACTAAGGAAAGAAAAAAATATATATATATGTATTAACCATTACAATTTCAGTACCAGCAAGCTACACCAGAAAACAGTGAAAGAGGAGCCATGTGTGAGTTGTGCTCATGTAATATATGATTACAGAAGACAATTTTATCTTCAATGCAGTACCTCAGTTCCTCAGAACTCTTATTTTACAGTAAGAAGTCTTAGCTTTGAAGGAGAAACTACTGCTAAAAAAATTATTTGGTCTTGGTGTCAAAGGAGGGACTGGTCTAATTGGTGGGCCAATTAGACTAGATCAGTTATAGGACCTATGTGATAGATCTAAAAAAAACCTGTGGAAAGGAGAATCCCTTTTTTTTTTTTTTTTGAATGATTTCCAATCATTGTGTCCCGGACAGTGTACTATGCTTCCATGGCACTGAAAGAAGCAAAATATTTACTATAAAATATACTGAGAAACTGCACCTACCTATCTTCACTGCATATCCAATAAGAAATAATGATCAAACACAAATATTCGTGTAATGTCAGATGACATAGAAGGAAATTTTGAAAGGTATTGTGATGACAATGACTGTAGCTTGAAGCATTCGAAATACAAATGTAAACTGTTAATCAAAATAGATAGGAAGACATAAAATACAGGTTGTTAGTGAGAGACTGCCGAAAGACTAAATAAAGAATTTCAGGCTGAATGTTCCTTTTATGCAGTATAGTGGAAACTATAAAATATCAAACATAATATGACAAAAAAGCATCTTTTACTGCAAAAGCCAAGATCAAATATTCAAAACAGAAAAAGGGATGAAGAATCACCCTTTCAATCCAGACTGGAAAAAAAGTGTGTTCTTAGTGGTTAAAAATACTACTCCATGTTTCATTATTAGAGCTCATCAACTCTAAGATCAAAGCACAAGTTTTTCAGCTTTGGCACATTAGATGGAGATGCAAAATTAGGGTGCACCATTTTCCCCATCTCTAAATACAGACTACCACGTTTTTTCACTTTACAAGAAGTTTTGTAGCAGTAAAATCAGTATTACTTTTAATAATATCTACAATATCCAGATTTTTCTACTTCTATTCTAAAGTTGCGGAGTAAACATTGTTTTATACTTGAGTCATCCTTTCATTGAAATTGCCATTGCACTATTTCAATTATCTGTGGGTTTACAAGAAAAGTTTTCATTGTCATGATAATAGGTACTGCTTGCTGTGTTATTTGATTGACTAAATATTTAGAGGCAATAAAAATTATAAAAAATTAAGAATTAATAACTATAACAATGCTTAAAAATTAGTGAAAATGAGAGCTATATGCAGATCCTAAATGGAGCATTTGAGCAGGTGTATTGTTTTTAAGAAAGATCAAGGGCTATGTAATACGTCTTTAGTACAAATAAACATGGTTCCTGTGGTTTTGACTTACTTACTACATAAAATAACTTCTATACAAATTATTGTGTCATCATATTTTAAACTTGTTACCTTGATAGACCCAAAAGCCACAGACAATTGTAATGTTATCAATCAATACTTCTAGCACAGCTGAGCATCTTAAGTCCTATAAATTTAGTCAGACTTAGTTACATGTAAAAATGATAGATTTCACTTATATCCATCTATTTGTACACTACAAATGGATAATATATTATCTTTACAGTGCCTGTGGATGATTTCCTAAAAATAAAGTTGCATGGGTTTGGTGTTACCACGCCTAAAATATTAACTAGTGGTGGCCTCTTTGAAAGAACTTGGATTTGAAAGATTCACACTTAGATAAATCCCATCTTTGCTTTTAGAGACATTTATTTAAAATACGATAATAAAATATTATCAATATAGTGATAAATAATAATAAAGTAATACAATAATAATTTATAAAAATAAAAATATTTTATTAAAAATAAAAACCAATGAGTTCAGTTGTGTCGTCATGTTAAAAACTAAGTGCAAGTAAGAGGAAACAAGGAGGAGGCATCTGCATTTTTCTATAACTATAATGTACCTATCACTGCATAATTTATTTTTAAGCACGTAAAAAAAAAAAAAAAAGAAACTATGGAAGCAGTAGAAAAAGTGTGTTTCTGCATGAGGGTACGTCCAAGCATGCAAATAACTAAATGGGACATATTCTTAACTCTTTAGAACCTATTGCTCTAAAATGATATTTAGATTTTTATAAGAGAGTAATTTATTTATGTTTATTTATGTAAACATAAATAAACAGGACTATCAGGCAGTTCTTTCTCAGAAGCTAAGATTCCCAGATCATTTTTTTCAGAGATTTTTAGACAATAAAAGACATTGATGTGATGGGAACTTTCTCTGAATATTGTTCACCCGTCTTCCTCTGAAAGCTGGAAAATAGATGAAAATTAGGGTCCTAACTGATAATAGGAGCACATATTGTAGCCCATCGACACATTTCTTCCTTAGAGCTTGGTGAGATGATCGAACTGTTTCATCTCTCTCTGTGTCAATTATTGTCTCAGAGTCCACTTTGTGCATAAGGAAAAATCGAACTTGACACCAGCTAAGATTCTGTTCCTTCATATCATATTTCCCTGTGATAAGTCTTGAGAAAGAAATGGGAACTAGTATATGAGGTGGTCATTTCCCAGTCACCTATTACTTACCTCCAGAGGGATCTCAGAGAATTCTGTTTCATAACCAATGATTCTGTTAATGACAACTTACACATATGGTGCAGGATATTTCAATCTAATTATCTAATTTTTCATGTTTAGAGACATGAACAGAAATCTTAAAAATATACATATATATATATATATAAGTTTAAGGTCTCCAAGTATAAGTTTAATTCCATGCTGAAACAAAATTAAGACTTTTTAAAAGTCTACCAAAGGGACCTATTTTCTGAAGTAGCGAGCAGTATATCCAACACAGGCTTGCCACCAGCTCTGTGTTTAGATGTTGGAGAGAGAAACAGAGGGGAGAAGTTAAACCAGATAAGTGTCTTCTGTGCGACTTTCACAGCCCATTCAAACAAGGATCAGGGTTATAAAATTAATCTTTTACAGATTCTTTCTGGCATGCTAACCTAGTTCAGAACCTAAAATATAGATTCATAAAAATTGTATCTTTTACTTGATTTTGAAAGGAAGACCAGAAAGTACTCCTCCAAATAATTTTCAACTCGAAATAACGATTGCTCACGGCTCAAATTCTCTTGTTTCACCTTTTGTTTCACATGAAAACGTCTCTTAATGAAGTCTTACTTAGACTAATGAACACTGCTGGGCAAAAGAACAGAAAATGTTGTCAAGTCAATAACAACTGTCTCCCTCAATGAGCATCCCATATGCAGCTTTGAGGCAAATCGTAGAAGATTGGGCATTACATATGTTATCAGCCTTCTTGAGCTTTTTCAGGGTCTATGTTTAGGTTTTCATTCAAGTTAGATTCCAGAGCTTCAATGCATCCGTGATATAGGCATTAGAGCCTGATCTGGGTGAAAGCAAACTAAATGCGATTTACTGACAAAGCCCTTCCTGAGGTAAGAAACCTCTTGTTTGAAGATGTGTTGGCATATGTAATGTTGAGTAGTGTGTGTTCCACTTTAGATCATTTGCTACAGAGGTCTTACTGATGCTCCTGACAGCCTTGAATTTTCAGATAGGAGATAAGGTTCATAATGGTTCTCATTTTCAGAGACTGAGACGTAGCAGCTGCTCCTCCTCAGCCTACACAAGGAGGGTGAAAAATTCAATGTGAACAGCTGCCTGTTTCCTCAGCACAAAGAATAAATGCATGCAAATATTAGTGATGTGTCAACTTCTCCACATCACCTACTATGTGCAGATCAATTTACTTTTGACTCAAGCAAGTTAGATGTATAACAGACTTATGCAAAAGAATGAAAAAGAGACTGAAATATTTTTCAGGCAGAACAAGACAAAAAGTAGGAAGTTCTCTGGATCATTAATGCTACTCTTAGTACTCTAATATGTCAACATATCTAAAAAAGCTTTTAACTAATTTGGAAACTGTAGCAGGTAAACTTATCAGTGTAGAGCTCAGTCTCAGCAAAAGAATCCTACTTCTCAATTAGAGGAGTTTCCCAATGATGCTTTTGCATTTCACTTTCCAGAGTCTGGCCAATAAACTCTGAACAATCTCTGTTTCACCTCAGTGTGCTGTATACAGGATTTACGTGGTTAGTCTTTCGCTCAGTCTTTTTGTTTGATTCTGTGGTTGAATTTACTGAAGAGTTCTTTGTTTATGGGAAGAGATTACTATGGCTAAAGAGAGGGAATTTGCTTATGCTACCAACTGAAACTTCCAATGAAATTTTATCTTATATATGCAGAGATTTATATATAAATTATACTAAAAATGTTATTAAAATCTAATCACATTATTGTAATCTACTATAATCACACTAAACAATATACTATGTATAAACTGTAATTATAAGTCATGATTTATAGCATATAACTCTCCTATTTATTTTATATTACATATTTAAAAATTATTATTGCTTCTTTTTATATTCATTTGACAGAAAGAGATGTTCCCCAAGCTGTATTTCTATTAGAGATAGAATATTTCATTTCACTTGCTAAAACTTTTTTCTAAACTCTGAATTAGTCGGGGTCTGCTGTGCGTATATATACTGACTTCTGGATTTAAGATAATAACAATAATTGTCATTTTGTGTGAAGATAATCTTGCACAGAATCTGGAATATTGACTTAAGTACACAACTATCGCTACTCCTTGCTGGTCTGGTTATTGAGCCACAGGTCTTGTTTAGAATGCTGTCATTATGGGCAAACATTTAAGAAAAGAATATCGTCAAAAAGCTTGTCTACATTATGGATTTTTTCTATGCGTATTGTTGCACCAACATATGGTATATTTACTTACTTTAAAACACCCATACGGCTTTGTCTTGGTTTCTAACTGGACTGAACACTGAAACAGTGGAAATTCATGCTTCTCTAAAGAAGGCTTTACGAAGAGATTGAAGTTTTTTTCAGGGACCTTTACATCCTTTTCTAATTGTGGGTCCTGGAATTGCACACAGTATTTATGCTGAGGCTGCACCAATGCTGTGCACAGCAAGAAAATCAACTCCTTTGACAGTCTGGTGATGCTGTGTCTGGTTTTCCCTCTTGGCAGACAGGGCTGACTCATATTGAGTGTACTGTTCACCAGCACCTCCAGACCCTTTTCTGTAGGCTGCTTTCAAGCCACTCCTCTCCCTTGAATTTGTGTCCAGTATTACTCCAAACTGGGTGCAGAATCTGGCACTTTATTTTTTTAAATTAATCCCATTTTTATAGGCCACTACTCCAATATATCTAGAAACCTCTGCAAGATGCTGCTCTCTGGGAGGATCAAGAGCAGCTCCCATTTGGTATCATCAGCAAAACTGCCAGTGGTGCATTCAACTTCTGCATCCAGACTGTTGGTAAATATATTGAACAGGAAAGGCCCTAGAATTGAACCCTGAAGAATAACACTGATGATCAATCTCCAGACAGATGTAGCCCCAGACTCTACAACCCTTTGAGCTCTGCCCTTTATCCAGTTCTTCACCCAGCATATCATGAACCTGCTCATCTCACAGCTGGACAAGTTGTGTGGAAGAATGCTGTGAGGGACAGTTTTAAAAGCCTTACTAAAATCCAGTAAAAGTATATCCACTGCCTTCTCTTCATCCACTTTATTGAGGACCTTAATACAGAAGGAAAAGAAATTCATGAAGATTGTATCCTGTGGGAGGGACCCTAAGCTGGAGCAGGGAAAGAACATGTGGAAGAAGGAGGAGCAGAAACAAAGACCAACTGACCACAAATCCCATTCCCCACTCTGCATTGCCCAGAGTGAGAAGGTAGAAGAGTCATGACTGATGATGAGCCTGTGAAAAAAGAGAGATATGGGGAGAAAATGTTTTTAGACTGTTTTTTCTTATTATCCTCCTTTGATTAATTGGAAGCAAATGAAATTCATTTCCCTGAGTTGCTTCTGTTTTTGCTGTGACAGTAAATACTGAGTGGTCTTCCTGTTCTTATCTAAATCCAAGATCCATGAGTTCTTTCTCTTTCTTGTATTTTCTTCCTCTGTCATGTTGATGGAGGGGGAGTGATAGAATGATTTGATGACATCTGGATACTAGCCAAAGTCAAAACACCACAACATAAAAAAAAAAAAAAAAAAAAAAAAAAAAAAAAAAAACCAAAAAAAAAAAAAAAAAAAAAAAANAAAAAAAGAGAGAAAAGAGTTCTCTGGTTATCTAGAATGCACTATAGTACATCTCTAGAGATTAGTTAAACTTTCCTCACAGACCTCAAGAAAAATTAATATATAAATCGTAGCTGCATGGTTTTTTGAACTTCCTGTTGAGTATCTTGGTACTCATGTAAGAAAGTGGTAATTATTCAGTACTACATCCTATTTAGTATAAAAATGTTCTGTTTTGTTTTCCTAATATAATCCCTTTTCATCTAGATAGCTGAAATTCTGAAAATACAATGTCTTTATTTTCTTCATAAGGACTGAAATATATTTCCTGTGGCAGGTATTTGCTAGGAAACTAGGCTAAATTCTTCGTTCTTCACACTCATTTTAGGTCCTTAATTTTTGGATGTTCCTCCATAGTGTTTTTGGAGGTACTAGTCTCTATTGATTTCATAGAGAGAATATTTAGACAGGAGTTTCAAATTACAGGCATAGCTTTCAGACAGGAAAATAAGGCAATGGTAACTTTTCTTACAAAATGAACGAAAGATATTGAGCTCAAGATAAAGAAGCATGAGATCATTGAGTAATTGTAAAGTTTTTCTTTTTTGTTTTTGCTCTTTGACACTAGGAAAAATGAAAGACAACATAAAACCCCTCAGCTTTCTTGAAGGTTCTTGACGTCTGTGAAAGTTAAGTTAATTCAATTTTTAAGGGAAAATTTAAATACCACATCTGTCCCTTGTGTATGCTAATGATTTTGACACTTATAAATAAAATGAACAGTGTAGTGCAGAATAACTGCTTATTTCCAAAAACTTCATAAAGATTTTTATTATGTGTAGTTACCCTGTGTGCCTGGATGAGTGCTTTAAAGTCTCCTTCAACAGGCATTAATACAGTAGACCATAGCAGCACTTAAAAAACCCCATTATAGCCTATTATGTCAATGAACTGTGCATGAAGAATTTCCTTGGTAGTATTTATTGGTGCAATACACCATGACAACCGTAGAATGCATGTTAATGCATTTGATGGAGGAATCATAACAGTTATATTAAGATCTCATGGAAATTAAATAGCAGGGTCCCATACACTTCAACCAAAATCATAATAGCTCTAAACTGTCTCCTGTGATCACCATGGAGGAAATTGAGAATAATTGCTGCTGTGGTAGACCTCATCTTTGAGTACCAGGTTTTCCATTATACATTTTTTTTCAGTAAATGTTAAAAAAATGCATTCAAGTATGCAACAAGTTTTTATTTAAATCTCCATAAACCATAATACAGATTGTTTTTTCTCTCCATATTTAACTATTTTGCACCTTGAAGTATTATAGGGGTCTAAAAAGACTGTGTGATCTTATTGACCACGTGTGCCATAATCATCCCTAAATGCAAAAGATGTGTAAAAAATAATCCAACAGAAGCCAGGAGCTGCAGAGATAAGGCTTCTTATTCCATCCCTAATACATTTTACATGTCTGGGGGTTGCATTAGATTTTCTTTGGTTCTGGACAGACTGGCTAGTAAAATACTGAGCTGATTCCAGATGAGACATTGTTAAGCCTCTCCTTTTTATCCTCTTCACGAGAAGGTGGAGGATTGTGCAGTTTTCGTGAAGGAGTTGCTACTTAGCAAAGTGTTAACCTTAGCATAACTTTCCCATAAAAACTCCTTTATTATAATCTGTTTTCACAAGAATTTAGACTCAGTGTTCTTTGTCTCCACAAATGCTTTATATGGAACTCCTAAAAAGAAATTAAGTTTCCCAAATCACTAGTCACTTCTGAAGCTTTCTGAAATCTCTACTGCTGTAGAAAAAAGTGAACAAATATAGAAAGGTTATATGGTTCTTCCTCATAGCCACAGCAAGAGCCATTAGAGGTGTCATTCTTTATAACAACTCTTAGAGAAGGCTGCTGGAAAGGACAAATTCTGCAGTGAGATTGAAAACTCAGGCTGTTACATGAAGTTCCTCAAGTATACAGAGACAGCACATAAAAAATATCTGTCCATATTGGAAGAAACACCAGTGATTTTGTCAAAGTGAGCATTTCCTTTCAGAGAATGGGGAAAAAAAAAAAAAGAAAAAAAAAAGAAAAAAAAAAAAAAAAACAACTCTAATTGACATTTTTAGTCTACATTTTTTTTTTTAATGTGAAATACTGATGTAAAATTATTCTTTACCCTTTCTTTGCTTCAGTTTTTTTTTCTAATATTTTTTACTTTGTGCAGGTTTGTACCGTTTGGAATTTTTTGCATAGACTGCTTGTCTTTTTGTTTGTTTGTTCGTCCTCCTTCTCAATTGAGAGGATTTTTCACAGTAAGATCTAGTTTTTCTTCCACTCTAATTCATTTACATATCTGCAAAGTGGGTGAAAAATAATTTCATCGCTTGGTTGGTCAAAATTTGTGAACAGTCTGTGCATTTGTAACCAAAGTCTGAGACAGTGTATAATCAGGGTGAAAAATATATTTTAAAAAATAACAATTCACTAACTTTTTAAATTTAATTAATTATACATTAGATAATGGGGAAAGGCTATGAAGCAGCTAAGTGTGTACAACATATTTTGCAAAATTCACTTCTGCATTCATGTTACTCTAGTTATTCTGGGAATAAATTTATTCCCCAAATTGAAACAACTTCCTTTGATACAGGAAAAGTTTTCTGTATGGAAACCTCTGCTGAAAACCCCTGTTTGTTAACTACAAGACAGTGTCTTGGGAATATAGTGATATGTTTTTTCAATCAGAAGTTGAGTGCTCCCTATAGCCAGGATTGTAGAAGAAGTTCAGCCTGTTTCCAGCAGTGGAGTGTAGAAAGGATGAAGTGAAGGAACAAAAGTGGTTTTGTAATATGGTCCTTTTAAAAAACATGCTCTTTCGGAAGTTGTCAAAAATAATTGAAGCTACCTCTGAAATTTGATAAAAGATAGAATTTGTTTTGCTATTATCGTCTGTTTTGATAACAAAAATTCTGATCCAAAATTAATCCAATCATTTAAATTAGTTCCTCCTGAGCAAAATCAAGCTATAAAGAATTTGTGGTTTTATTCAAAATATCATCCTGCATTTGAAGGGGTCAAATACAATCCAAAAAGCAAAATAAAAAAAAAAAAAAACAACATGTTTTTTCAGGGATGGCCTCTCCTCCATATTCTTAAATATAGTCCCTAAATGGACTTCTTACAGAATGACAATAATCCTATGTAGCACTTTTTGTAGAAAATTAAATAATTAAATAGGATCAAAATATTATCCTAAAGATTGAAATAGAAAGTAGCAACTACAGTTTAATCATCCCAGTTACAGAGTTTCTGCCTGCTTATTTCCACATCCTGCACATACTGCCTAGCACACCCCGTTTCCTACACCATCATAATAAAAATAAATATAAAACATATGCAACTGGCAAATGGACTTGGTTTTGAAATACTTACAGCTTTCATGTTGTTCACCAAAGATGTAGGGAAAAAACAGTTCTGTGCTGTTTGTGACTCCCTAAAGAGTCCTTGTAGAAAATTTAATGCAAATGTTATTCTATTTTTATGTCACATACTGTGCTCATAATAACTGAACAAATTATTGATTTTCAGTAGGGAGATTATTTAAAACACTTATTCTATGCTTTCTGGATCACTACTAACCATAAGCATGAAGAGCACTCATATTTAAAGTGTGTAACTTATTATGTCACCAGAGAAACTGCTGAGTTTAAAATAACATGGTACTGACATCTGATATCACTGCCCTGGTCCTTATATTTAAAACAACTGAAATATTTATAAGATTTCTATGTATAATTTTACAATAGTGTAGTTTAAAATTACTATATAAATTTCAGGCCATGAAGTGCTTCACCCATGGGACTCACAACTGCAAAAATAAAAATCATATTACCATCAGAAATGACAGTAGGTCATTCTAGGTGGGACAAGGGGGATTCAAAAAACTTCCTGCTTATCAGTTTGCATGGAAGGGCAGAAAGAGGGGCATATTTTTCAAGATACAGAGGCTCTGAAATCCCAAAACACAGAGGATGATGAAGCTTACAAATGCCACCCCCTCCTGCATTTTATTTGCCTTGATACCCAGTTCTCATTCACAAACTGACACCTTCCCTTGTTTTAGGCAATCAGCTACATCTCACCTGCACCTCAGCCTCTAAATCCTCCTGATAAAGAAAATTCTCATGGCCTCATCACCCACTCCAAACCTTAATTTTTGCTGTTGACTCACAGTATTCATTGGTTAAATAAATGCTATTCGAGGTGAGCAATTTGCACAACTATGGCAAAGCTCAGGGCACTTGTCAGAATAATGCTTTTGCTGGTCTAGAGTAGTCACACCTCCAAAAAAGCGAGACAGAATTATTTTGGACTGAAAGGTCAGAAACGTTTCTTAGGAATTTTAGAGTACAAGTGTTTTATGGTGCATTAGTGGCACAATCAGAAGTACATAGAAGACACACCTGCTGTATGAGTGAGGATTGATCACCTCTACTTGTTGCCTTTCCTGCAATTCAATATAAGGACACATCAATGTACATCTAAATGTTACAGGGAATTGTCTATTGCAAGAAGTCTATCTCTAATTCTACCTAATAAAAAAAGAAATGCTAGCAAGGACGATCCTCTGTTAATTCAGTCTGCAACAGGTGGGACCTGTTATATTTTTATTGACAAACTCTCTCCACAGAACAAGAATTTATGTGCATAAAAGTGTTTTGAAACCATATCAGGCATCTCAAATTAGATTGTAGATGTTGAAATATAACATAATACAATTCCCCACTCACCAGATTTTCTTCCCTCATGTTTCTGTGAAAGAACAGATCCAAATTAACACCAGTGAAGGTCATGAGTCACATCCTATTTCATGTAGTAGTATCTATCAGGAGAGAATTTTTTCAGATAATTCAGTCTATGTGTATGAAATGTAATGTGTAACTTCTGACCACTGAAGTTGAAATTATGTTGAGAGGTAATTTTTTTAATGCAGACATTGCTATTGCTTCCTATTAATTCTGTTAAGTGATGTGGTAAGAGAGACTCTCCAAAGATTGCACCTTTATGTGATCAACACAAAAATGTTAGTAATATATTTCGACTTTTTACCTTATGACTCTATTACTCATTTGCACGTAACTACAAAAGTGGAGGCTACATCCAAGCTTATCTATTGGAATATGCCATAGTGTGATATATTTGGTCCCTTTATTCTCTTGTAAAAAAAAACTGCTCATCCTCAGACTTCCAGCTGACTAAAAGCTGCAGCTACATTATTTTTTTGCATTAAATTGCACCAAGTGTGAATACATTTATAAAAATTTGCATTTGAAGGATATCAAAAGCCAGACCCTCATGGCTTTTGTTAGTTGCCACTCGTGGTTTTAACTTCCTCTCTTTCAATATGATATCATCTTTATTAAAAGGAAGTTATGGATTATTAAAATATGCATACAAAATCGGAGGACGAAAGTGGTTGGTAAAAAGGGAGAAGCTTTATTCTGTTTTTATTCCCACTGAAAACTTGTCATTTGTTCCTGAGATAAGGGATTTCTCTAATTATTATTAATAAAATGAAAGAATAAGAGAGGTTAGCATCTACATTTTTAAGTAGACTTTTTGTCAGCCTGCAAATGAAAACCAATACCAAAATCAAATGCAACACTTGTACCCCACTACAACAGTCATTAGTTCACAATCTGTAGTGAAGATGACATAATGAAATTTTCCTGAATGTGTTAAAATTTCTCCTAATGATTGAATTATCATTTGTATTTCATGTTTTAAGAAATAATTTTTGTTCTTTGTTGAGTGCTCAATGTCATCTTTCCTTTTGTTAGAAAGTAAATTAAATAACTCAAAGAAGCTTTGTGCAGAAATGTTTGCTCCTTTGTTCAGTCCCAGAATGTTGGGAATACAGATAGCCTACTTTCTTTCCTACAATAAAACTTGTAATAGCTTTGACAAGAACATGAGAAGGATAGTTGAAAGCAAAGACAAAATGCAAATAATATGGCTTAGGGCCCGGTTAGGGAACAACTAGCACAAGTGTGAACTATGATCACCATGTCAAGCTTTGCTGTAGTCATTTCAAGCTCCAAAATATTTATTCTGTAATCGATTTGAAAAAAGTCTGAAAAATAAAATAAAATTGGGCTACTTGCCACTACTTTGCTGATAATGATACCAAAACAGCTTTTTCCTGAATTCAGAAGACATAGGCTTGAGTTACTTTTCAGAAGAAATTACAAAATAGGTGCTTTCAATGGGCAAGACACAAATATCATGTACTAATAGCAAAATCTTTATGAAATAATTTTGACTTTTCTTTGTTTTCCTTTGAAATGACACAAAGCCAGCTAAGCATAAAAATCTATAGGAGTTTGGCGCATAAGCTGCCAGATCCCAGCTGGATCTGGCAGCTGGAAACGGTAGGACTTTGAGGGATTTAGTTCAGACTATTAGTAATTTTTTGTACTTCTCATCAGCTGTTGTCTAAAAACAACAAAATCTATTTTTCCTCTTGTGTCATCTTAAGGTAGAGATGGTGCACAATGGTTGGCCTGGAGCGTATCACAATGAATAGGTACAATGGTTAGGACTGGTTTTTTCTACCTAAGCCTAGCTCATAGTTCAGCTACCAGTCCCTCTAGCCAGTCCCAGGGCTTTATGGACCTTCAAAATTTGCTTAGCAGCAGTTTCAGTAAGAAGGAAAGGAAAAAGAAAAACCCAGGAAGTAAAGAGTGTTTTGTTTAAAATCGGAGCACAGGTCACATTCTAGCAGCACCAAAACCTACATTGCTGATAACACTGCCAGTACAGAAACAAAATAACCATTTTGGGAGATGTGATTTAATTTTCCTTCCCTAAACAGCTCCAAAAGAAAAAGCAGAGAGAATATCTTAGGTACCTTCTTCCTCTTTATCTCTTGTGACAGAAAGCCTTATGGGTTTCTAAGCCATTCCTACTGTCCCCCAGACTTTGTCAGTATTGGTGAGACAGCAGAGGTGGAAGGTACACAGAAGAGTGTTGACAGCTCTGCTTGGCCACATTATTTTTCCCCACGTGTAATACCTGTGATGTCGCATTGATATAACTTTCTTTTCGCAGCACTCCTCCAGTTCCTGAGTTATACTGACTGCCCTTCAAAATCACAGCCTGGAGGTAAATCAGCAGTGTCTACTGGGCCTATTTTAAACAAAACTAGCAGAAAGATGCCTCATGAAAGCATTCTGTATGGTAATGCCCTGCCAAAAATGGGCCATCCGACTCAAGAAACAAGGTTTTTCAATATATTGACTATATTTCAAGTCAATATTGACTATATTTCAAGAATGTAGAATTACAATATTGCCTTTCTTCATAGCAAATCCTGCTTATACCAATCATCACTTGGTGAGGTGTTCCACATTCTGTGATCCAACAGCTCAGAACTAATACTATTTTAAACTGTAATCTAAATTATAACTGCTTCAGGGATCACTTCAGACTATGATTACAGGTTGCACTACCAAAAATGAGTGATACAGGTGTTAAATTATCATGATAATGGTCTCCTGGTGCAGAGAAACAACCCAGAATATATTTCAGCTCCATTTTCATAACACTCTGGAAGATTCTTTTGCATAGAAGTGAGTGAATTCTTCCTGTTTTCAGAAGCATAAACAGCTGGTGACCTCCTCTCTCTCTGCATTATCATACAGAATTTTAACTTTAGAGAAGATTGCAAATAATTATCATAATAATTATATTTATTATAGCACTGCAGAGTTGATTTGGAACTCATCAGGTAATATGAATTACTTTTTAAAATAAAGACTTAGGATAAGCCAACAAAAAAAGGCTGTGAAAGGCATCTAACCAATGTTTAGATAGATGTGTTGTTTACCTAGTGAACTCATCACATATATATCAACTCGTCTTTTATATAAATCAAGAGGGAAAAAAGAGAACTTAATGAACACTATGCTCCTGACTTATTTTTTCTAATTACTTTAACACAAGATTAATTTGCATACAAGAGTTTCTATTTCCTTTCTAGTAACTACCAGTGGAGTTGAAGGTGTCTGCTCTGGATCCAGACATATCCATAAGATGAATCTCCTCCACACTGTCAACCTAGCAGTACTCCTAAATGGTAGGCTTGACTGCAGGGTCAATCCAGTCCAGCTGTGGAGAAAGGAGCACTGTTGTGGAACAGCTAAACCCCCACAAAATCAGAAGTATTTACTCTGCACTGGATGGTTTTAGTGGGAAGGGAAGGAGAGAGATAAAGGGCCTTAGTCTGATAAATCCATGTTCAGTGTTAGCTGGCTCCCCAATATTTCAACTGAACTGCTTTCAACACCTGAATAAGCACCATTGCCTGTGCAGAGCACAGCCACCACCATTTCACATGTTCTAACATATCTCTGCTCTATCCATATGGATAAGTTAAATGTCTCTGTGGCTGTTTTCCAGCATTGAGGTGACTGGTGTGGGACAATCCTAGTTTTTGTGCTATTATCCATACAACAACAGTGTTGCTTTCTAAACATGCAAACAACCCACAATCCTTGCTCGCTCAAATTCCTCATCCTGGTGAAATAAAAAGGAATATTGTCAAGTGGCCAAAATTACTCCTGAGAGTTTCCATCAATTTGGTAACAGAGAGAGCCAGGGTCTTGGGGTCACTTGCAGGTCTTACTCTCCATGCCCAGACTCCCTTAGGGATTTCACCTAGCCTGACCACAACTTCTGTTTCAGACCCAGTTGAACTGGCAGAAAATTTTACAGTTGCTGCTAGACCTGCTGCTGAGCAAGAACCTGAAAAGACATTTTTTTGCAACAAAATCTCTTATGAGAATAAATCCCTACATTAGATTCAGAGTGATTAATGTACATAGTTGCAGCTACTTTTTGGTGAAATAACAACAGAATGCAATCCTTTTTCTTATTTTCTTTCAAGAACATATATTTAAATATATTAACAGCACAAAGAGATTTAGAGGTAAACCTAAATCTCTAAATCAAGGTCAGTTGATTTAGACGAGGTCAGTTGCCTCACAAGCAAGTCTCCATGTTTAACACTGGTGATGGACACTGGGCGACCTGGAACCTTATTTTGGAAGACTAACTAGGGGTATGATAAACTCAGAGATGAATTTGAGCTTGACTGAGACTTGCTGCTCCACCTGGATGCACATGGGACCTCATGGGAGTCATCCTAGGGTAGTGAAAGAGCTTGGTGATCTTATTGCAGGACCTCTCTCTGATATTTTTTAATGGTCTTCAGAGTCTGCATGTCTCCATGGAATGGAGGCTGGCAAACGCTATGACAATCTTCAGGAAGTGTAAGAAGGAAGACTCTGGTAATTACAGGCCTGTCAATCTCCCTTCAGTGGTAAAATTATGCAGTTACTGAAAACACTTGAAAGACATCACAATCTTTGGTTATAGCAGGGTTTATAAGGAGAAAAAAAGTCCTGTTTAATGAACTTAATTTCCTTTCATGACAAGGTGACCCATCTAGTTGATAAAGGGAAGCCAGTTGAAGTTTTATTTTACCAAAACTTTTGATACGGTCTCATAAAATTTTTCTGGACAAGAGGTCTATTCAGCTTAAAGAAGAGAAGGGGTGACCTCATCACAGTCAAAAACTTCCTCAAGGTGGGGTGTAGAGGGGGAGATGCTGATCTCCTCTCTCTGGTGACCAACCATGGGATTTGAGGAAATGGAAGGAAGCTGCACCAGTGGAAGTTCAACTTGGACATTAGGAAAAGGTTCTTCAGTGAGACGGTGGTCAGTCACTGGAACAGGGTCCCCAGGGAAGTGGTCACGGTCTCAAGCCTGGCAGAATTCATGGAGTGAATGGATGATGGTCTTAGCCGTATGACTTAGTTTTAAGTATTTCTGCAAGGAAGGAAGGAAGTTGAAATCAGTGTTCCTTATGGATCCCTTCCAGTATGAGTTATTCTGAGTCTATGCCTTAAAAACCAATATGGCAACTACATTGATGCTCCAAGACTTAGGTTTTAAAAAGCCTGAAATTTTTAAAATGGGTTTCATACTAGCCGTGAATTATTATAAGCCATTTACTTCTAGTTTTCTTTTGCCAATATGAATTTCTAACAGTATTATACTGTTTTGCAATACTAATACATTTGCCTACTTCCTATGAAGATGCTCCACTTGCTTATATTTGGCACTGAAATTTTAAGTCCCTGTATTATCCATGAACAAGGTGATGTAATAATACCAATTTAATTCTTCAGAAGACAGATACAAAATTGAGTGTGTTGCTGTCTGTGGAAGTGTTTATCCAATTTAAGCTTATTCTCACTGAGGTCATTTTAGTCTATTGAATAGCTCATAATGCAGAAAGCAAGACAGACTTAACAAGGGAAAGAAAGAAGATTAAACAGAAAGAGAAGGATTACTTAAAGAAGATGTTCTGTGGTGAGAAGGAAGCTTTGAGCTTTGTAAACTGTGAGGTTTACTTACAACTCAGCACACTGCACTCAAGTATCACATATGTACACGTACAAATATTGGTACCACTGAGCTAGTGGCCATCAATACATTCTGACTTCACAGAACACTCAGTAGTAGAATTTATAATTCAGCGATTTTCAGAATAATAACTAAAGAAATTTAATCTTTAATTAAAGAACTTCAAAGCACATCATTTCTCCTAATAGACAGCACCTGCAACACATGAAAATGATTTGTTGGGATTACTTGATTTTTCTAATGTTACAGAGGCAATTGACTGCACCCATACGCACATTTGTAGTGGTTTGAAAGCAAAACAAATGAGAGGCTCCAAGTCAGAAATACAATTTAATACGAAGAAAGGAAAGAAAGTAAAATAAAATAGATGCAATAGTACAAAAGACCACTGACAGAGTCAGAATACAACCTGAGCAGGGTGATGGAAGCAGTCCAGATGAGGTGGTCTTCCTGAAGCAGTGATCCCGTAGAAAGGTCTGGTAGGTCTGGTCCTCTGGGAATCCAGTGGGTAAGGGCTGTTTGTACAAACCCCAGATTATATCCAGGTGGGAATGCTTGGTTCTTCCCCCTGGGCGGAGCATCTCACAATGGGATGATGAGTCATGCAGGGTGTCCTTGATGGCCATTAAACAGAGATAACTCCAGAGGGTGTTATCTATGAGTCATGGGCAAGGCATTTGATGGGCCATTAGCAGAAGATATGGGGGAAGAGCACTGCTCCAACAATTGGATTCAACAGTTCATGAAGATGGTGATAGAATACTTTGTGCACATCCTACACTACAATCCAGGACAACATTTAATGTGTCTTTCAATGAACAAATACATAGAATTTGCAAGGTGATTCATCCATGAGAAATGGGGGAAAATGTTCAGTACTGTATTATAAACATAGTTAATGATTTCAGAAGAGATCTACACCAGTGCTGGACAAGACAATAAAGATTGGAGACTTAATAGCTTTGGCCTTCAGAATATTTAACATAAAACCATTTGGTAAAAATTACCTCAATGACAAGCCTAGATGATACTTTTATCTTGAGCTGAATACCATAACTTTTTCCATTTCTGTAAGTATATCAGTATGCCACAGAATGTTAATTTTTTTCATCCAGTTTCTGACACCTGCAAAAATAAAACACAGTATTCACTATTTTTATTCTGTTATAAGGAAAACAGTTGGGTTTAGTTCAGATTTCTAGATCTAAATCTGTCCAGCGACAACATAAATTATAGCACTTGGAAACAACTGTTGAAGTATATTTTCTCAGACTGCATTCAATGTAAGGGCCTGGTTACTATTAAGGATAATTCACATTTGTAAGATTTTGAAAGCAGAGGAACTCCCATGACAGAGAAGAAAAATGGGAACGATAGTGTTTTGTGAATTACGTAGCATTTACCATCCTATGCACGTAAGGGCCATTAAAATTCACATTTTGCCTTAAATAAAGTTTCCGTTAAGTAAATAGTTTTATAATTCCTATTTTTTAAATGAGGAAACTGAGGCCCAAAATGAACAATTAATTTTCTGAATGACACATGCAAAATTTTTCAGCAAATCAATACAGACCTATAGTTTGAGCTCATAAGTTTGATTTTTATTTAAACACTTTGAGAAATAAATATCACATGCTTCCTTTCATTAAATTACAGCCTGTACTATTGTTGTTGTTGCTGTTATTAGAAGGAAAGGAAATTTTATTAGTGGAAAAGTAAGGTTTTCTCAATTATAAATAAAAAATTCTCCAGAAAATCAACACTGATAGAACTGAAGTCTCAATGCAGGACTGAAACCCCTGAAGCTATTTCCAAACATTCAGGAAATTCTAGCATACTGCTTGTTCCATTCTGTAATAAAATACAAACATGACACACAGGTACAAAAGACACAGTTTAAAACTTAATTTCCATTTTTCCAAATATTCTTGCAGGTCATCCAGCAAATGGTTAGCTAAATGAAACAAATGAAAGCTAAGTTAACAATTCCTGCAGGTCAGTACAGTTTAGCAAGAAGAGGAAAAGATAGAAGAGGAAAAGATAGAAGTGGAACAAGTGAAATTTTTGCAATCACCAATTTCCCTCCTTAAAGGAAGAATGCTAGTGGCCAGAAGCATTGCTCAGAGAAAAAGCGATCTGCTACACAATGTTCTGTACATCCTTCTTGTGCACCCTTTGCTTGTAGTAAGTGGGAAAGATTAGGAATTGATCTTATAAATCAACAACTGTGACTCAGAAGTTACAGCAACCTTGCAGACTGATGCTTTCTAGGATCTTAGCTCATCCTTCCAAGAGTGCGCATTGCCATTTCAATGAAATGTTAGATAAAGTCTTGCATTCTGTAGAAGGACCATCACAAGCTAAAGACAGAATGTGAACAAGCACTGTGCAAGTTCCCAGCACAAGCTTGAAAATTTGGCTTATTCCTGATTAGTAAAAGTTTGCATTTTAGCTCTTCTCATCAATGTAAATTGATAGATATCCTCTATTATTTAAAAGAAAAGCAATATTTAATGTACTAACTCTGTATCTGCTTTCTTTCTGGTCATCTCCAGAAGTTCCATCAAAGTCTTAGTACTGACATTAAACAAATCCTCACATGGAATCACATGGATATCACACACAATAAATAGGTTGTAAATTGGGTTGGATTTGAAAAACAAAGGTACAACTTTTCCTTTGAGGGCCTTCTGTTGTCTCAGAACGCAACAGCACAAAATAAAGATGATGTTCTTTACTTAAAAAAAAAAATATTTAAACATTGAATGTATTTAAGAAAATACCAGCCATCTAAAGTGTCTGAACAATGAATTTTAATAATACAAGAGAATTTTGTAGTTTTGTCTTTTCCTGGCGCAAAACCTGGTGAAGTTATTGGCCATTTCTGGGATGACCTGTCATACAAATTGCAGATGAATTTAATGGGTTTATCTATTTTCATGCAAAATGAAACTTTAATAGAATTTAGGTATTTCAAACTTTCAACACCAAAGTTATTGTGATTTTTTTTTTTTTATTGTCTAATGAATTAGTCAGAATTTTGTCCACTTTTGTGAAACAAAGATGCATCTTATGCTTTTTTTTCACTGACTCATACTTGCTGAGGGCTCTACTTTCATCCTTATCTAGATGGGTATCTGTGTGCAGTTACTAATTTTTTCTTGACTTCAGCTGAGAAGGCAATTCAATACTTTTCATGATTGACACATTCTGTAGATTTATTTACCCCATATTTTTTGTTCTTTTTCCTAGCAAATGATTTTAGAACAGTCGCTGCTGACCTAAATGCTTATTGCTTTTTTTCTGCCCCATTTCCTTTATCAATGTGCCCACTCCATCCGTTTATGGTGCTTCGTAAGGGTGTTTTTATAATAGCTTTTATAATTACATTTATTTCTGTAATTTTTTTAATCATTAATTACAATATTTTTTTATTACATTATTCAAATATCTCTTTTGTATTTCCTTTAAGCAGATATACCAGGGGTAAGGTCATATTTTATGAAAACTATTTTTACTGCCAATGATTGTTTTTGCTATTCCCACTATTATGCACACAACTTGCTACAGATGTTTATTGAAAGGCACTGACACTTTCTGCCATACATGGAAAGATTAGATATATACATAAAAATATGTGAAAAAAAAAAAAAAAAAATCTAGTTTATGTTCATCTGTGCTTGGTATTTCTCAACCAGTTTGCAGTTTTCCTCTATGTGAAAATATGGATGTTGCATGATATCTGGCTCACCACCTCCAAGAAAAATACATTGCACATCAAATAGTCTGCAACAAAAATATAGTAGTTTACAACCCGTGTCAACAAATAATGCCTTCCTTGGGGCATGAATGTCAGAGCTAGAGCATAGGCAGTTTTTTATTCTGTAAAGCAAATGTTTTTAAGCATGTCTCATATCCATTTCTATATAATTAAGAGAAACAAAGCAACACAAAATTGTGAACATAATGAAATGCTAATTAAAAGTAATAGACACAAGATAATAAATCAGCAATTCAACACCATTTTTGTGCTTTGAACTAGTTGGTGTTGCCCCTCTAATTAATACCATGTCATGTTTTCATGCTTCATGTATCCAGTTGCTGTGCCAAGTCCTCATCCATTCAACCACTTCCCTCAGGGGTTAACAATTTTAGTCTCAGTCTATTTTGAATGATAGTGTTCATATTCTAAATTCAAAGGGCATTTTCTTCTTGCTTTGAGGTCTATATGAGCTATCTGCCTTTTTTTTTTTTAATGAGATAAAGGATACCTATGGTTTTTACTGAAACTGTATAAATTCCTGAAATCTTATTTTGTTAAATCATTGAGCCAATTTTATTCACATACTAGCAAGTGCTTTGGTCAGAGACATAAATATTTGCAGGCATACATGCAAAGTTGTTCTAACATTGTTCCACCAGCTAGTAAAATATTTCCTTTCTTACACTGAAAACATAAACATTCTAGTTTTACATAAAGTGACGGAATCTTTGTCTGTCCATTAACCTGCATAAGAAGGTAAATGTTCAAGGGTTTATGCACTCAATTAGATAAAAATGTAACAATATGAAACATCACAAGACTATGAAAATAGGAATTTAAGAAGACATGTTACAGAGGGCAATGAGGACATAAAATAATATCATTCTAGTACCAAATTGAATGTTATCTCAATAAGAACATATGAATATAATGCCCAACAGAGGAGAAAATTCTGACCCTCATACTCTTGCAAGGAAGACAAATGATGTTTTCATCACTTTTCAAGAAAAATTGATGTTTTCCCATGGGCAGGGAAGTGTTCAGCCAACCCCAGGAAAGCAGGGCTCCATTATGTGTAAAGTTGACTTGGAAAAACAAATGCCATCACTTTGGAAGGCCCTCTCTTTCTTCTTCTTCCCCCTGGTTTATATGCTGAGCACGATGTCAGATGTTCTGGAATATATATCCCTTTGGCCAGCAGGGGCTCAGCTGTCCCAACTAAGTCTTCTTCCAACTTCTTGCACATCCCCAATCTACTCACTGGTGAGATGGGGTAAGATGCAGAAAAGACCTTGACTCTCTGTAAGCACAGCAGTAACAAAATCATCCCTATGTTATCAACACAGTTTCCAGCACAAATTTCAAACATAGTCCCATGCTGGCTACTATGAAGAAAATTATCTCAGCCAAAATCAGCACATGATTCAAAAGTGGAAGGGAGTGCATGATATAGCGAGCAATATTCAGCTGAGCAGCAATGCATCCTGTCTTGTTGTGCTTTAGAAAGTTCAAAATAAAAGAAAAAGGCACCTGGAGAACAAGGACAGGTAGATGTACAAGAGGAGGAAAGACAGTTGAGGGGAAAGAATCAGTAGAGCTAGGACACCCAGAGGGAGAGTCTAGTCCACAAAATTCTAAGCATCTCACCAATGAGGAATATCAAAGCAGACTTCCTTTTATACCCTACTGCATCAAGTCACCCAGTATTCCTGGCTTTCAAGGTGGTACTGTCAGATTGGAAAATATGTTAGGATGTATATGTCACTGTATGCTCTACTCCATGAATTCATGTGGACATCTATAAAAATATGTCTCTTTTTTTAAATCCATACATGCATTTATATCTGTATACATACATTTATACAACTATGCATGCATAATCAGTTTTCTCTCAGCTTCTGTAGAGAGCAATTTCCATTATGAAAGGCATCTAAGGTTAGAAAGGCACCTCTCTCTTACTATTAACTGTGGTGAAGATAGATGACTATTTTAACTAGATACGTAACAATTTCATAGTTCAAATTAATTGTAAGCATATAAACTGATTTCTGACTCTTAATTAGGCACATCTGTATTTTTACTTAATAATTATGAGATAACAGTTCTAAATTTCTGCTCAGTGGCTAGGAATAATTGTTTAGAATTAATGAATTTACACTGGTGAAAAAAAAGAACCAGAATTCAGAAGCATAAGTTATCATTTCTATTCTTATACTGTTCACAAATAGATTTCTTCTGTTTCATTAAAGTTGTTTTTGTATTAGAAGTGCAAAAATCAGCTATAGTGGTTTTTGGAATTTTTTTGTGGAAATCAGATCAAAATCTTGTATAGCTATTTTTTCCACTTACATACCTTTGTAATAAAACTTTGTTGTTTTTTCTTTATTTTCTATTTCTGTATATAATGCAGAGGTCTAAGTGCATATCTGCTATCATACACATTAAGAAATGACCCCACAAAGAAGTCATCATAGCATAGGAAGAAGTACAGGCTGTATACAGTTGAAACTGGACCATGTTAATACTGAGATCAACTCTTCTGTACAATTCATCAAATTTTGCAATGATAAGTATGTTAGAAATCAGTTGTCAACTGATACAGATTTTCCAATGAATACACATATAAATCATAGTTAAAAAGAAAAACTAAATGGAAACAGCAGAAATAACAAGACAAAACTTACTACTTGAACTGATCACTTCTACTACCACTTTAAAAAATAAATGGCTGATAGCAGGGTATCTGCCTCCTGTTTCTACATCTTTATATTGAAGCCCTACTGAGAGTTGTGCCGTTTTCTGAGCACTGAGAGGGATAAGGAAGGGCTAAGTTTTTAGTGGCTTGACACAGACAACCTGAAAGAATAAAGAAAAAAAAAAACAACAAAAAACAATTCACGATCAGTTTCCAAAGGGCTTTACCAAAGGTTTTGGAAAGACTAAAATCCACAGACACTTTACCTTGATGCTTAGCAGACAATGCTGTCCAACTGTTGATGGCATAATGCAATAGGGGAAACTGTGTATTTCTGTTTAAGAATCACACATCTGCATTAGAGGGAAAACTTTGTACTACTGTACTACTTTTGCATCAATATCTGGCATATGCAACTGAGTGCAATGCAGATAATTCCTAAACAGCTTTCAGAGTATGCCGTAGTCCACAGAGTCCAGTAATGCCAAATTGGGTCCCTAAAGCAGAAGAGTGCTGTATTTGCAGTAACCAGCCTGGCCTCCTATAACTCAAATGTAACACCAGAAATGGCTAGATTAAATATGGAGATGAAAACGTTTATTTTTATAATAAAAGAATACAAATATTTTATCTAAAAAAAATAAAGTGTTTGGCAGACTGAAGTACTTCATTTGAAGATATTATAAACTGAAGCAGAGTTTTGAGCCAATGATATAAACCCATTTTGCCTTGGCTCTAGTGCCCTATTGTATTGCCATCACCACTTTATCACATATAGATGCAGTAGCAAAAGCTGAGGACCAGATGAAGCCAAACTGAAGATGCAATAAAAATAGCAGTGAATGATGGGTTGAGATCCTTGCATTTCAACTGGTGGTAACTTGTCAGAAAAGTGAATGCCACACCCTGACAGAAACAAAGTTTTTCTTTAGATTTGATTGTAATGCTTTTAAGTTCGTTTATTTTTTAATAGCTTGCCATAAAAACCCAAGCTAAAATAAATGTGTTATGCAAAGCCACAGAGACATCAAAACAAAATGGAAGCTGTTTATATAACAACTGCAGAAAAATTGAGAAAGCGTGTTGAGTCAAATGTACCAGAGCAGGAGACAATTCTTTTGTGTGTTCAGAGAGGCTTGAAAAATTTTTTGAGTTAAATGTTCAAGCATTTGCACAACAACAAATCATTCTGGATTTTAGAAATGTCTGAAGCTATTATTCTCAGTTCTGCCCCTCAAATTACCCCAAATTTTCTGTTTCATATATGTGCATCAGTGCCTTGCAAACTGAGAGGGACAAAAACAGCTTCATTTCCTACTATTTTTTAGGTCTTTATTCTTTTCAGCCTCATTGGAACCGGATGGCTAAAAGTTAAATACAGTGGAAACCAAAAATAGGAGTTTCTGCAGACACTCTGTGACCCTTCATGCCTGTTAACTGGGTTTTCTCTTACCTGGTTACCAACTCTCAGACAATCAGAAATCAGTTTTGAGGATTTGGGTACACGTTTATCTTTACAGATTGTCATAATCACTACTAACTTCTGCAATTTTTTTCTCAATATCTTACCTTTTTGTAGTTTGAGAAACAGTCTAACAGAGTCAATACTGCATTCAAAGTCACAATGGCTTAGGTAGAGGACCACTGCTAGAACTTGCAAATACTTATCTTACAAATGGGGATTCACAATATAACAGTAGAAAAATGTAACCTGTTGGAGATTTCTTCTATCTACTTAACTTCAAAAGGCAAACTTTCATGAGTGCTTCTTTGTAGCAAAGAGCTACAAAGATACAGAACTGAAAATACTTTTCTTAACCCTCACGCCCTCTTCTCATTTAAATTTGCTTTTGGCTGGAGTTCTATCTGTATTCTACTTTTAAAAATTCCTGGGAAGAGATTTCATCCCATCAGCACTACTTACATACTGGTAATTTGACTAGCAAGAAAAGGAAATCAGTCATCTAGTCACACTAGTAAACATTTTAAAAATAAAGAATAGATGATTCTGATAAAGATACAAATAATAGGTCTTAGGAAAAAACTAGAAAAAAAACCCAAAATATCATCATGTGGAATGAGGTATTGAATTCAATTGAGTTATTTGACCTTTTTTTTTGATGGTAGACATGGCAGTCCATGGCATCATTGTGATGTCTTCCTCAACATCATGGATTAGGAAGAGTTACCAGGAGCCTACTTCTGATGTCAAAGGGATCCCTTACTCAAAGAGAGTCTCACCAATTATCCTCCATCTGATTCTGTTTTTTTTTTTTTTTTTCTTCATATAAGAGCTGCAGGTCGCAGAGGATCTACATTTCTAATAACAATTTAAGCACTGTAAACCCTACTGTTTCCTTCACTCTATTTTGGTTTTTAAACAGTTTGGAAAATTTTTATATTTTACTCAATATATTTGGGTTTAAGGTTAACCTTACAGACATCTTGCATATACATGCACTTCCTTCTCATCTCTCCAAGGAAAGATCCTCACAAAATCACATCCTAACTGTATAACTGCAACAAGTTCTTTATCATTGGAATATGGGTATTCATGATGAACCAGCTAAGTGGTAAAAGGTCATGATTTCTGACAGATGTACTAAACCTGTAGATATATTGATTAGGAAAGGATGGAGGTGTTGAGAAAACTGATAGAGAAAAAAAGCAACTTGCCTATCCTTGTGACAGACTCATCTTGTGGGCATCCCCATCTCCAGCACAGCCATCTCCACTTTTTATTTATAGCTATTTCCTTTTTGGTCAGTGTAGCGTAGTTTCAAAGTGCATTATTTTATCACTAGCAAGGGACTTCAGCTTTATCCAACCTGGGGACCGTATTTTCAGAAAGTGATTATCTAATGGATACTTCCTTCTCTGTGATCAATTGCAGACTTAGGACAACAAGTTTCTTACAGGGATAAAGAGGTTAACCAAGCTCATATGCAATTGAGGTATAGGTGTTTTATCCTTATAGAACCAGTTAGCCATACTGTCTGATTCTGTTCATTATTTAATCTCTCACTCCTATCTGCTCCATTTCCTTCCCTTTCCTTGCTCCCCATATCCTGACACCGTCTAATCTCTGTCTCCCTTTCATTCTTATTGCCTTTTTTGTTTGTTTGTTTGTTTGTTTGTTTTTTGTTTTGGTTTTTTTGTTTTGTTTTGTTTTGTTTTGTTTTTTCTCTCCAGTTCCAGAAGTGGAATAAAACTACCTTTTTATTCTCCTCTCTATTATTTCATATGTGTTATGCCGGAGCTTCTGATAAATAAAAAACTTGAATACATGGAGGAAAAAAGGCTTAAAAAGCTTCTTGCTGTGCAGTTCTCTGGATAAATATGCTTTAGGACACCTTTTCTCTGAGTGTTTATTTAAAGATAATTTAATATGTTATTAAGGAAACAAAGCCATCAAACCTGAATTTTTGTTACTCTCAGTGATTTTATCTGAGTCTTCAGACTATAGGTAAGTACTATGGCAACTCCAAATATATAACTAAGTAATTCAAGGTGATTAAAGTAAGGATTCTCTCTCAGTTTAAAATGAGATTCTCCTGAATTCAAATCAGAGCAGGAGTCTATCTCATCTGCTTTGGAGGAAATAATCTCTCCTCACTGGTACTCTGGGGAGACACGTCAGAGAATCTCTGTAAGCTTGTCACTAGGTTCACAGAACAGGTTCTGCCCAAGGCATGAACAAGCTCATGGGTCAGGCCCTGGAGCTAAGGGCTGTGCACAGTATGAAAGCAAAAGTATGAAAGCAGAGGGATGTACCACATGTTAGTTCTTCCATCCTAAGGAAAGGGTTATCATATAGACTCACAGACTATGAAAATGAGGTGAGCACAAAGGATTTCATAACACAGTACAGAGCTCTGCTTCAGAAATAATCCCCAATAGTTTTGCTATGGATTTGTCAGAGGGTGATCATGGCTAAAAAATATCTAAACCAAGCAGAAAAGATATCTGGCAAACCCATTGCAGAGGAATACTAAGCAACAGACAGAGCACTGAAACAATTGAGGTGAGAATGATGTAGAATTTTTTGATGCATACCCAACCCAGCTGTGTGGTACCTGTAGAGAGGTAGTGATGTGTTTTCATCACTGCACTCTCTTCACACTTGCTCTGCAAACTCTAGCCTCAAGGCCTGTCCCTTGGAGCTCAAGCATTGAGCTGCACCCCTTCTTTGAAAAAAAAGACTTAAAAAACTGTAAAGAAAGTCTCAAGTGTATCTCATGGACAATAAAAGATCAAAAATTAAAGTATGTTAAAACAGTTTCTATGTATAGATTGATATTTACAGAATCTTTTTATTTCATAATTAGGCTGCATTTGTCACTATTAAAGCCTCTATTAAAATATTATATTTTTATATAAAATCATGCTTTTGCATCTAATTTAATTGTATGTGAGTAGACAAGGAAAAATGGATTTTTGACAATTTTAATTCAAAGAAAAGCACTTTTCCATAGCCACTGCATGCCAGCTCATTTGTATCCCTTCCCACTCATTCATAACACAGTATGATAGCATGTTCTGGGGATTAGTTATACACAACAGGATACAGCAGAATATATTTCATAAGAGTATTGGACAAAATTTTGTCCTCACCACTTCAGTCATGGGTAAATAAGAGAATAATTTCATCTGGTGTATTTGTCATTGTGATCAATGCCATTATTAAGCACATCATGAGCATTATATTTAATTTGGCTTCTCCCCTAAAGGCCTTTCCTTTCCCTTTTCCTTCTGTTATTTTTGTGGTTGCTTGTCATAAAATATTCCTTGCTGTCTTTGTTTGGTGTGGAAGAAAAGGCTCTGAGATGGCTCTAAAATCTGCCATATGCATTGTGATTGCATCCTACAGAGCTGTGACTCCACAGACTTGTCCATCGAGCACAAGCTCCAGTATCTAGAAAGGGATGCTAATTAAAAACCCATAGGTACATCCCTGGATGTACAAGGGGTTCAAGAGAAGAAAATTCACATCTGAAGTTTCCCACTGAAACAATATTTTGTATAATACTGGAAGCTTAAAAGAATTACTATATAAAGTGGAGAGAAGGTGTAGAAAGTGTGATTTAGAACTACGTAGTCACAGAAATATTTGGTTGAAAAAGACCTTTAAGGTCATCAAGTCCAGCCACTAGGAACACTTTCAAGCCCTTAACACCATGTCCACACATCTTTTTAATACATCCAGGGTTGGTGATTCAACTACTTCTTGGGAAACCTGTTCCAATGCTGGACTACCCCTTCAGTGCAGAAATTTTTCTTATGTCTAATCTAAATCACCCCTGGCACAAGTTGAGTGTGCTTTTTCTTGTCCCATTACTTCTTACTTGTGAGAAGCAGAAACAGTCACCTCACTTCAACCTCCTTTCAGGAAGTTTTAGAGAGAGATAAGGTCTCCTGTCAACCTCCTTTTCTCCAGACTAATTTACAGACTGTCGTAAATCTGGAGAATTTTGTCCAGAAGGATATTAACTTCTCATCCTTCTGCAACACACAGAATTTAATATATTTATTATTACAAAACAAACATAACAAAAATTACATTTGTCTGCTCTTTTTCAGAAAGGAATTTTATGATCCAGAACTAAAAGAGTTGGAGATCTCACCTTTTGAGTTTATTCTGTGTATGCCTCTTCAAAAGCAGCCTCTTCAAAATTCTCTTGGGAGACTTCTCTACAGGGATAAGAACAGTTCAAAACTCTCTGAGAACTCCAGGAAGACAGAGGTGTTCGTAAGGAAAGTCTATCAGCTTCTTTTGACAAGTGAGGGAAATTAAGCTGTCCTAGACCATCTCTACCTAAATGTTGTATGGTGTAGTTGGAGACATTTTGGTCAAAACATTCATCCTGAAATATGGGAGTGGTGTTCTTTCTCATAATGTGGTGATCCATGTCATTACAGCATCCATAAATGAGGAAAAGTAAAGATAAGATATATCTCCATTCAGGAATAAAGGTATAAAGATTCAGTGATATAGACTCAGTTCTGGCCCCATATATCATGATTCCTCTCTCAGGTGTACTTTGGAAACTTCTTTCAGACAAACACAGGAATTAAAGCACTGTGTCTTGCATGGAAGCAGTTACAAGGAATAAGGTTGAAAAATAGAAGTTGGTTAGCTGATCAAGAATGAATGCAGCATGATGGCAGTTATGACAATGAATACTTTAGAGAAAACAACAAAAACCAGGAGCCTAGATCAGGCTCCGCATCAACAGCATCTACATAACACATCAGATCTCTTCATAGGTCCACAGACACTTCCTTTCCTAGGAGAGCAAGCCAAACCTCTGGGTGGTGCTCTCATAGAGAGAATTGATGAGAACACACAATAGTTGAACAATATCCTCATGACCTGGATACTCAAGAGAGAAAGATTTCACCAGTAGGAACGATCAGCGATGAAGTACTTTTTTCTCACCATTTGATTGGCAAGATAGATCACAGATGATACCTTTTACTATTACTAATTTTTATTAATATTTTATAAATTTGCTTTTGTTTTACAATATGAGACTTTCTTCCTATTAGAGGCTGGTTTTTTTTGTTGTTGTTGTTTGTTTGTTTGTTTGTTTATTATAGGTAAAGAACTATTTTCTCTCATGGAAAAATAAAAAACCAAAACAATACAAAAACCCAACAACCAACCAAAAAACACAAAAAAAAAACCAAAAAACAAACAACCCCAAAACAAGGGAAAAAAAACCACAAAAACTTAAACAAAACAAAACAAAACAAAACAAAAAACCAACCAAACAAAAGCCCAACACCGCACACACAGACAAAAAATAAGGGCTACTCTAACTTCTTACTTCTCCTGGTGAAAACAGGGGTTTCTATTGCTGAATTTTTTTCTATTATAGACTCCCTGAAAGAGGCATTTTAGAATTGAAAAAATTGTTGGAATTGTCAAAAAATTTGATTGTAATTTTTTTTCCATTATTTTGTGTAGCATTACCTTCAGGCTTTGGATCTTGTTAAGAATTTCCCTTCTAATCTAGAGAACCCCTTGATATTTCAAATTGTCTATTTGTGTAAAAATGTATAAAGAAGGATGCAACTGCTTTTAAGCAGGAATACACCTATTTCACACACAAGATTAGCTTCCAGGCTGGTGGCCTGAGGAGAGATTTTATGTTCATTTTAAACTTAAACTACACAGAAAGCTGTTACAGAGTCAACCTGCAACAATTAGATGAGGGATCTTGAGGTGGTCACACAGATCTGTATCCTGTTCCACATTAATTTGCTGCTGTCATAAAGGTAGACTTGAGATTTCCCGACTTCCAGCAGCTTGTTCCTATTTTCTCACTGCTATTTGCCATTCTTTCACTAATATCAGTACCACTTAATGTGGCACTGAAATATAACTGGAACCATTTTAGTACCCTTTGTTAAAAACAACCAACCAAACAAACAAACAAAACAATAAACAAACAAAACCCTAAAGCCAGGGATTAGCACAAATATGAGTATGTAGGAACAGGCATAAATCTCATAAACTAAGTCAAATTCCAAAAGCAGTATTATATTTGGTGACATCCTAAGATGTAGATTCATGTTCCAGCAGCACTGAAGATTCCAGGAAAACATTGTTACCTCAACTCTTCAAATTTTCTGGTGATACACATTTAGCATTGGAAGTGCAAAAAGAAAAAAAAAAAGTACATTATTGCAGGTTGCACATTTTTCTGTTGTGGTGGATTGGCATGGTGGGATGCCCTTTTTCCAATGTGCTTCTCCCAAAGTGGCACCCTCTTGGCTGAGGGGCTTAATCATGCCCTGTGGTAGCTCTGCTGGTCTTGGCTGGACTTGCCTGTGTCTGGCACCAGAGAGCTCGAGTCTGTCTTCATAGAGGCCACCCCTGCAGCCCCTGTGCTGCCAACATGTTGTCACCATAAGATAATACTGTTAACCATAAGCTAGTGGAAGAAAAAAAAAGGAATAAAAGAAAAGAAAAATATATGGAAAAAATCGGTTGGGAGGGATTTTCTTGGTTATTGAAAATTGATGCTTAGTACTATACTGTCAAAAATAGTAAAAATAGTCAATTGAGTGTAAAGATTTGATAGGTCCAGAGGTTTGGAGTTATTTCATGTTTTTCACTCCATCCCGTTAGTAATGCCCTTTCTTTTGTCTCTTGTGCAGTGCTAATACACCATTGATTCCTCATAAAAAGGATTCCTTTCCTTATTACAAGCTTTAATTTGCTTTAGGCAGAATTTTGCTCCCTGTCCTATGTAATTCTGGCTTGTGTTAGCTGGTGGGTATGGATCCCAGAGAGCCACTGCATGGTCTGTGCTCTAACATTCATCAGCAGGAATAGTAAATTTGGCTTTTGCAAGTAAATTCTCCCTTCTGATTGCAATAGGCACTGTTATTTAAATGTAATCACAAGACCAGAGGAATAAGGATTAAGACAGTTTCTCTGGACCTTGCAAGATAAGTTGCATATTAATTATTTACAGTAGAATAGAATTAACCTCTTTCACTTACTAAACTCCAGATATTAAAACTCTTCAAATAACTTGGGGTAAGTTGAAGACTATCTAAGGAAAAATGCCTTATGAGGGCCAGCCTGGATGGGGCTTTGAGCAGCCTGATCCACTGGTCATATCATTGCCCATGGCAGGGATGTTGGAACTAAATGATCTTTAGGGTCCCTTCCAACCCAAATCATTCTATATGATTCAATGACAGCAATAAAGTGTCTGCCACCTATAATTTGGATTTTTTATCTCATTTTCTAGACTTTAAATATAAGCCTTAGCTTTGCAAAAACATCTTCCTCCTGCTTTTAATGTGTACTGCATTTCCAATTCCTTTTACCATAAAAATAAATTTGGCATTACACAGCTCTTCTTTTCACCTTTATGGATCAATTAGGTTATGCCTCTTCTGTGCTCCCAGACAAGTGCCAGTGAAGCAATTTCCAAGCAAACACGGTAGTTAAGAGTGCTTGGCATTTTCCCCAGGTATTGCTAAAAAGATAGATACAGAGGACCTTAAGAGAGATGAAGCAGACTTAAATCTAATCTGCCTACAATTAAATATTTTGAAGATAATGAGGGGAGAAAACTGGTGTTAGAAATCTACTATTCATTATTCTAGTGATGAATTAAGTAAAAAAATAATAAAAATACAAAGACTTCCTGTACTGTAGAACAAATCAAGTAATCAGACAAATCCCAGAGGTGAAACAAAGATAATAACTGATTCTAATCTACTCCAGTATTTTCTAGGACCAACAAAAAAGAGGCTTAAGCCTGGCCAATATTAACATTTGAACTGCAAGAGTTGGCCAATTTAATACATTTAAGAATATTTATTAAAGCTGTATGGAATTTTCAGTGAATTTTCTGAAATATCTGTATTGCCTAAACTGTAGTTCCATTCCAATGATTATTTAATTATCCATACAGAAAGGAACAAGCTAGTATAAATGAAGAGAGGATACTTACCCCCACAGCTAGTAAAAATCTACTATGGTGTTCACTGAACTATGGAAAAAAAAAAAAAAAAGCAGAAAAAATGTCTTTAACTTTTATTTCTCACAGTGTAGATAAATAATCAGATCCTCTGATTACTTGAAATGTCAAGGTGAGTTTCTCTTTCACCGTAAAATCCACCCTGCACTGGAAGAGTTTCATGAATTTGCATTTCCTAATGGAAGCCTTTTTCACTGTGAAAGTGATGGTGTATTTTAGCTCAGAGCATTAAGCAAAAACACGTGACTTGCAGCATCAAAGACCATTCATAAAGAATACATCAGTTGTTTGTGGAATACTTCAGCATTTTTACAGCACTAGCTTGGGTTTTGGACTATTACTCTACTTCATATATTATCGGCACTGTGTTTCTCAGAAAAGCTCTTAAGAAGTATTTATGTGCTTGACTCCTAAATCCAGCCTTTCTGGAGCCATTTACTAGACAATTCAGAGCTTCTTAGGGCAACTTCAAGAGCAAAACAACCTCATGTTTTAACTTGTCAATGCCAGAGTGCCCTCCAGCCTAGTTGGAGTTAATTCTCTCTGGAAGGTCTCACTCAGCTGGTACCCTTGAGAGCATGTTCCCTATAACCCAATCCCTCTGGATTTATTGGAGATTGACAATACTCACTGGACTTCCAGAGATTATGTAGTAATAGATGTTTTCAACTCTTTCACTTAGTGGGTACTAGTGATCTATACCCTCTATATTCAGCAGGTGGATTTATGTCCAATACAGAAAAGAAAAGAACCAGTGTAAAAAGGCTTCTTTCAGAGCAGCTTTCAAGTAGGTAGAAACAGCCTGAACACAATCACTGGGAGAGCATGGAGCAGGCTGGGTTTGACAGGGGTTGTAGCAGCTGTTGCAAGTCAGGAGTTGGGAAGGATTGCATCAGGTAGATTGTCCTCAGTTTTGGGGGTATTTGTAAGACTGCTCGGGGGAAAGAGTGGCCTGGAATGATTATGCCTAATGCTAAGCCAGAGAAATCCTCTCTTCACGCCACTGCACTGGAGTGTCCTTAGGGGCTGCATTAAGAACTGACTGTGCCTGGGTAATTTATAGATGTAGTTTGGTGTGACCTTAATACCAACAGAGAACTCGAATATGCAATCTAATTTAATTTTGAGTCTTGTACCGACTTCGCTGTAGACAAAGAAGTGTAGTATTTAGCTGGCAAATGAGGCCTAAACCTGTGGAAAATCAAGTCAGTGAATTTCTTAATGACATTTTCCACTTCCCCAGTGACCTTTATCTGATGGTCTAAAAGCACTTTACAAAAACATAACATTTCTTACAACCAAAATTAGTTGGAAGATTATGTTATTTTGTTTCTTTCCCCATGGAAAATGTTGGCTTCTCTCTGAAAATTTTAAAGCTCAAAAACCTGACTAAATTTTTTCCCTGAAACAAAAACTCTAGGTTCAAAGACGTTGCTATAGATTTTTGGTGAAGTCATGTCTGCAATCTCTCATTCTCCAATTCTGTTGTGTGGACTGTGCTGGTGTTAAAACTGTACCTTCTGTTATGCTCCAAGTTCTCCACTTCCCCAGAATACAGCTCTAGTAGGTTCTTGGCCATCTCTGACTAGCCTGTGTAAGAACAGAAGTGATAGATCATGTGTGGAGACACTATTTCATACCCAGAACCACTTTTCACTTTCATGTGAGCACAGCTTCAAGATACTTATTTAAGTTATTAGAAAAATTCCTTATATAGTTGGATACCAATGGTAGCAGTCAACAGGATTTTAATGACTCACCCTAAATGCCTCCATAGCATCCTTGAGGAAAGTGAGGCAGTTTTATAAAACATGCTATGTGTGTTTCTTGGCTGATTATTATAGCACTTAATCCTTCGGCTCTGAGGGAATGAGGTGCAATGACTGCCATGAACTACCTTTTTATGTGACAAACGTCTGCCAGCCCAATCTCTCACTTTTACCACTATGCCACTTATGGATGTACAGTCTGGTTTATGTCTGCCCCATGGGATTTTTGTCCAAGATCACTGCAACTCAGCAGAAGATAGAAATAGCCGCACTACGCTTACTGGATACACACATTCCACCATGCACATTTTAAGATTGCTTGTGTGTTTTGTGTAATCAAATGAAATAAAACAATAAAAAATAACAATGCAGAATTGGAAAATGCTGATGAATAAATTATAGAATATAACTGAATGGGACTCATCAGTCAGAAGGAACATACAACAATTATCTAGTCCAACTGACTGATCAGTTCAGGGCTGACCAAAAACTTAAAATATTCTATTAAAGGCATTGTCCAAATGGCTCTTAAACACTTGAATGGCTTGGGGCATTGACCACCTCTCCAGGAACTGCATTCCAGTGTCTCACTACCCTTTTAGTAAGGAAATTCTTCCTAATGTTCCATCTGAAACTCTCTTAGTGCAGCTTTGAATGATTCCCATTTATTTTGTCACAGGATATCAGGGAGAAAGGATCAGTTCCTCCTCTCCACTTCCCCTCCTCAAAAACCTGTACACAGCAAGGAGGTTATCCTTTTCTCCTTTTCTCCAAACTAGACAAGCCCAAAGTTTTCAGCTGCTCCTCATAGAACATTCATTTCAGTCCTTACACTTGCCTTGCTGCCCTCCTCTGGACACATCCAACGACCTTCACATCCTTCTTAAATTGTGGGACCCAGAACTGCAGAGTATTCAAACTGTGTGCTCTGACATAACCAGAATTATCTAGTATCTGAAAAAAACCCCAACAACAAAATTGAAGGAATCAGTACAAAATTATTTAAAGACCACAAACAGGCTGATGAAAGGTATTAAAAGAATGAGCATAACTGAATAGATGACATAATACAGTAGAAAACACAGAGATTCCTATTCTGCTAGGAATAGCAGATGTAAAATGAAAGAAAAATTGCAGAAGAGGTTAAGATAAATAAAAAAGGTTGGTTTTGGTGTTTTTGTTTTGGTTTGGTTTTTTGGGTTTGTTTGTTTGTTTTTTGGGTTTTTTGTTTGGTTTTGTGTTTTTTTTTGTTTTTGGTTTTTTTTTTAAGAACATATTGAACAAGAGGTCACTGGAAGAATTCTAAGAGCCAGCCTGGGTAATTCACTGACTGAAGAGAAAAACGTAACTAAAGTACAATCACATGAATTCTTTGCCTCTGTGTTCACACATAAAATTTCGGGATGGATGTCAGAAACAGACATAAATTTCCCAGGAGAGGAAGAAAAAATATCGAAGGAGGTACCATTCAGCCAGAACAGGTGATCAAGGAATTAGGACATCTGAAGCATAACAGATCTCCAAGATCTGGAAATATTCCCTAGACATTTCTAAAGAGAGTTGCAAAATACTGGGAGAAACATTTCCAGACGGAGCTGAAACCTTTTTGAAAACAAGGACAACATGACTAGACTATATGAACAAATACAATTTGGACTAAATAGGGACAAAGCTTGCTTCATTCTGCTCCAGTGAGTGTGGAAAGTGCAATCACAGCGAAATCAGCATGGTATTCCCACAGCATAAACTCTGTAAAACCACTGTGGAAAGGAATTTACTCACTCGGAATACAAAAACCATTAGAATTTTTTTAGGGTTTTTTTATTTCTTTGTGTTTAGGAGGACTTATGCATCCCAAGTCTGTAAGACTTACTGAGCATAGAATTCAACTGACCAAAGGGTGATTTCTTCACTTGCACTAGTTTCTTACTTCTTAGTAAATCTTTTGTTCAAGCATGAAGGCACTGAGTGTTAATCAGACTATGCTTTAGCTGTATCTGTCTCTTCAATCAGTAAGTTGCATCTTAGGTAGCTGCTGTGTCTGAAATAGTCTATCTTGTAGTCAGTGAAGAAAAAAGCAGGCACGCTTAGGGCTTGTGTCCAGTCCACCTGGAGCTGACAGCTAAAATTGGCCAGTTGGAGCACACCTGAGGAGTGTGTCTAGTTCTTTCATTTGTCACTGAATAAATTTGCAAACAGTAGCTCACACATACATATTCACATTATAGATGTCAGAAGGTGGGTTAGATAATTCCTGCTGCAAAAAAAATTGAAGCTATAAAGTGTTTCATGGGCAAATATTAATTCAGCCAAAAGCTATTCCTCTATTCTTAGATCTTGCTGATGTGGTTCCTTACCCCATTCTATCTAGGGTGTGAAAAATCATAAATTTCATACTTAAAAATTATACTAGCATGTAAGAAAATATTATTCCAGGGAAGCACTTCTCATCACAGATCAGAACTGTTAGAAGGGGAATCAGTGACAATGTCTATTTCAGCCTTTTTGTTCCTATCTGGTAACACGTTTGGGTGCTGGTCATTATCATCTATGATACTAAATTTTAGAACATTCTTTAGCAGTTTTTTGGAACAATTCACAATTGACTTACCTTCAGTGTCTACAAACACCCCTGAATTCATGTGTACAGACAGCCAGAAAAATCAGACTACAGGATACATTATGGAAAACTACACTTAAACAAACAGTGACAATACTATTCCATTTGGATAGAGGCATTGGTGCAGACTATGTTTGGTTCTCATTTTATTTGAACCAGCTTGAGCAGTGTCTTTGGAATGCAACAATGAGAACATCCCCTTTTATTATGCAGCAAGAGCTGGCATCTGCTGTGCTTGTGAACTCCAGAAGGGTCACTGTTACTGGGTCACTCCAAAGGGCATATTCAATGACAAGAACAAAGGCAAAAACCAGATTATAGTGGACAAAGTTGGGAGAGTGAAGACAAAGCAGTGGGAGTCAGCAGCCAGTGTCTCTTTTTTTGCCCCTCTCCTGCAGTTTCCTTTTTTATGTTTTCTGAGCTGTGTATTCACCCTGATGGCTTTTCACTTCAGCCGCTCTATTAAAAGGTTCTCCATTGTTCATCTTCTGTATGGAAGTGAGTGGAAAAGGATTTCTATGCTCTATAGCTCACACTGCATCATTTCTGTGTGTGCCCCAAACAAAGATCAATGTACCATGGAATCTGCATAATTATGATCTCTTTGACAGTAGGTTAGGGAGACAAGGCAGGCTTTCCTTGTCTCAGAGGAGCAGCTTGAGTGCAGCACACCACAAGCATGGAGACAACTGCAGGTTGTGCATGTATTTTTCACATACAAAATAAAATATGCAAATCAGATTTTACCTGATGTGCCACCAAAGGAAAGAGAAAAAACTTCAGAGACAAACAAACAAACAAAAAAAAATCACAGTCATGTTTTTCGTGAAATCCTATACTCTCATTCTCTGTTGTTTCATAAATTAAAAAAAAAAAAAAAAAAAATGTAGTTTTTACTTTTGTGAAAGCTGCCCTTTTTCTTTTCTGTATTTAAAACTTTCTCTAGCAGATTCAAAATTAGAAGGGAAAGGGAACAGATATATAGAGGAAGCTATTGTTTTTCTTCAATACCTCTTTTCAAAAATACAGATAAAGGAAGGATTTAACTCTAAGCTGTCACAATAAAATGCTACAAAAAGCTCAGAAACAGGATATCCATATTGATAGGAAGGGTAGTACAGCGAAGAAGTACATCTCCATGGAATCCGGAAAGTACAATTTCCTTGTTATTGCTAGCATTTACCTCCAAAATATTTTTTTTTAAGAAGCAGATTTGTTGAATTGCCTTCAAATAGCAGCTGAAAGGTAAATATTTACCCTAAGTATAGTCAGTCTTGTAAGGCAGAAAACTGATGCAATAAATGAGATTTTAAAATACTCAGATTTCCTTCAAGATAATTGTTCGAGTACTTGCAGTGTCAATTCATCCAACACCCCTCTCAAGTACAGCCAAGTTGCATGCAGCATGGGGCTACAGAACTCTGACATGAAGTCCCAACAGCTCATGACTTCTCTTCATGAACACTGGCCAAACAAGGGGATTTTTCATAAGCAAAAATGTTCAGTTTGCTAAAATTTGCTATCCTACCCATCTTTTCTCATAGACTGGATGTAATTTTCTGTTTAGTTAGGAATCATTCTTCATCATTTGCATGTGGAGACAAGTTTTGTGGATTTTGAAACTGCAGACAGTTCAAATAAAATGTAACTGAAAGCCTGCACCCTCATCCTTTTTCTTCCATCTCTCCTTATGCAGCAAAAGTATCCTATCCTCACTTAAGTCAATAACAAAAGGCCTTGTTGACATCACAGGGATGTGGTTTTGCCCTTTGAAAATATGAAAGTGCATGAAAATAACTCTACATTTCTACTATTCATTTCTCATTATATAAAAATAGATATTAATAGGTATTTTTTTAACATTGACTTAGAGAATAATCTCATGTCACCTTTTGCAGGCTTTATTGGTAGCACTAGAGTGTTGATCTTTTCCCAGCTGTTGCAGCTATTCACGATTTTGGGTACTGGAAATCAAAGAGGAAATGTTTCTGGTAAATGTAATAAATAAAGGTAATGGTGCAAAGCTGTGAGAGGGTGCTAACATTAGTCTTGAGGAATGCACACCAGCAAAAAAACACTTGAAAAATCAATAGAAAGGTCTCACCTTTCTTCAGACATCTAAGTGAGCAATACTTTGAAGAGAAAGAACATAATTTGGAAAAGTCACTGTGATGGTCCTGAGGCTCTTTCAAGTGGGGATATAAAATAATACACCTGATTCTGAGAAAAGTTTTCAAAATGCAAAGGCCTTTTCCTATTTTCTACTGCTTGCAGAGTCGTGTTGAAGCACTTACAGCAAATGTATGATGGATTTTGCAGTCCATCTGCCATGAGTTCATATTTTTTTAGCAAAATACACTGGTGATAGCAAACCGTGCATAAACTATTATAAAGGAATTTGTTGCTGTGAGTGACTGCTGTCTATTCCCACACAATATTATGTCTGTTTGTTTTTTGTTTTTTGTTTTTTGTTTTTTTAATTGTAACAACAATAAGGCAAGAAGTTTACACAACAATTAGGCGACATAATAAACAATTTTATTTGGGTTTTTTTTTCATTTTGGTTGTAAATTATTTTTTCTTGTCTCCCAGATTTACACATTTGTTAAAACATTTGTGAGACTGGGACTGATGCTACACCACTGAGCACTGAGGTGAAGTGAGACAACTCACAGTGAATCTTAGCTTCAGTGGAAAATGTTATGCAAAATATTTTACAAATATAAGTTCAGAACATCTCAATTTTTAATTTTTAGCCATTTATGGAAGAAAAAAATTAAAAGGTTTTAGGCATCTGACTTCCTAAGAAAGCAAGTGGAATGGAAAGATTGGTGTCGAAATACCTTTAAGTCTTTGTGTAGAAGATTTTAAGAAAAATCCGTGAAGAAGAGGACCATAAAAAGCCAGCAAAAATGTTTATACAGTGCTTTATCTCCCAGTTAATTTGTCCTGGTTTTTTTCTGTCTTCTGGGTTTTTTTCCCTTTTCTTTCATAGGGTATCTTATAATCTTCAAATCCTTGTGCCAAAGTTAAAGTATTCAATAGGGATCGTACCAAATAGACTCCTGTAGGATTTGAGATTTTGACAATCTTTAAATTATTTTCTCTCACAGCATTCTGTTATGGGAGAAAGATATATTTTGCATTTCACACATGGAAAACTAAAGCATTGAGAACTGAATGATACCGTGGGAGGAGTGGGAGCTTCAGACAAGACCTCCCTTAGCCTCGGATTTTTGCAACAGCTTAAATTTGAAAAATCACTATGGCCTGCAAGTTCTTATGATGGCAAATCAGGACTATTTATAAAAAATGAATTTGTAGTAAACAGTCAAGAGACAACAGATGAAAGACCTTAATCTGAATTACTCACTACACAGTCTAAAACTAAAATAACTACTAGTCAAATACAGCCCAATATAAAACACTGCATGACATTGACGTACCAATACTAAAGCCAGCACAAGAAATAGTATTGATTAGTAACCAGATGTAACTTACCACCGAAACCACAGTAACTTACACAGAGTCTTTTCTCTTAAAACCTGGGTGGTAGCCCCATAGCAGGTATCCCAACCCAGAGGAGAAACTCAACACATTTCCAGGGAAGGTGTAGAAGATTTCTGCCTTGTGGAAGGTTGGTGCTTCTTCTACAGCCTTAAAGTGAGGTGTCTGTTGGTCAGAAATCCAGCTTATCTTTCCAGATCTCACTTCAGCAGTAAGATGTTTATTGGCAGTTGGGAGATGCCAGACCAGTGTTAACCCCATGGCACCAAAATATCTCACTGTAAGACAGCTTGTCCTGTTTGAGTTATCTCACCAGTAAGCAAGCAATAAATAAGTTCTTGGTGGGGCCTGAGATGCCCTGCTACAAATAAATAGACCAAAAACATAATACAGGCATCTAACATCAAATACATATGCAGTTTAGAAGTCATCATCCCCAAGTCATTATCCTTAAGACTCCCAATCAAAATACTTAAGACATTCCCATGTTTCAATGGGAAATGGATTCTTTACTTTGTGACCTTTAAAAAGTCTTCCTAGGCAACTGAAGCTGAATTGTAACACATGTACTTTAGGCACTCAAACTCTAACATTTTGAGCACACAGCACCTAGACATTAAATAAAGCTGTTTAGAGACACCAGCCATTCTTTCCCATAAATTCCATGGGGAATTTGATCTTACAGATGCTCTAGTACCAAGACAAATGTGCATATTAAGCTTCTAGCATGGAGGACAGAACTGGAAAACAAACACAGCTGGAAGACCAAAGATTAATTTTAACACTGATATGGTAAGTTTTTTGTTTTTGTTTTTTTGTTTTGTTTTGTTTTTTGTTTTTTTTTGTTTTTGGTTTTTGGGTTTTTGTTTTTGTTTTTGTTTGTGTGTTTTTGTTTTGTTTTGTGTTTTTGTTTGTTTGTTTGTTTTGGTTTTGGTTTTTTTTGTTTTTTTTTCCAAAGCTGGCTCTCAGATCTTTTTTTCTGACCTTATTAGTTCATCTAGTTAGGGAATAATTAAGTACAAATTATGAAGTGTTTAGTTAGGCTCATGAAGTTTAGGTGTTTATATTTGTTAGCCCTTTTGTCAGTTAGAACAAGGTGTGTATCAATATATTTCCAGTTATTTTTTTAACTGCAGTTTTAATTAGTTCAATAACTTTTATTATTTAAAGGAGTATGTTATGAGGTAGAAATGAATGGTGGGGGTAGACGGACAACATAACAGTGAAAGATCAATAAGATTTCAGAGACCTTTTTCCTCAGTGAGGTGACATCTATGTATAATTTTCCCCTTTTTTTCCCTCTCTCTGTCTCTTTCTCAGATGATCCTAAAGTCCCACCTGCTATTACACATTAATTCCCACTTTGACAATTATGCCTTGAGAATGTGAACACACTGTTTTGAGAAGTTCATGGCTTTTTTTTCCTAGTAATATTAACTTACAACTGCATAGGCAATAATAATGTTTCTTAAATTCTTCCACACTTTACATATTTAACAACCTTTCTGAGTTAATACGCCTGCACGCTTATACCTCATAAAATCTGAATCAGAGCTAGAGTATGGGCCTGCTTTTGCTTTACTGAAATTTGGAGTTTTTCTGCTGGTTTCCACAAGAAAACAGGTTGAAGTCTAGCTGTGGATAAAAGAAATCATTCTTTAGCCAGTACATCCCAACCAGTCCATAATAACCTGTTGGGGTGAGAAAAGTTCAAGCCAAAAGCTGTTGATTTCCCTAGAGTCAATCAAAATGATAGATGCAGTGGTGGAAGATCACAGCTGACTGGGTTTAGTTCTTTCATCACTAGCTGCAGATGGCATGCAATTTAGGGATGCCCATTTGGTAAAATTTACCAGTTTCTCTTGAGATCACACATATGGGTTTGCATTTAAAAAACAATTGTATCAGGAGTAGCATTTTAAACAACAGATGTAAGAAATGACAGTGAAAGAATGCCCAAAAGCAGAATATATCCACACCAGAGAATGGAAAAAACATGTGTTATTCTTTACAGAACTCTATTTGACATTTTAACTTAAAAAAAAAAAAAAAAAAAAAAAAAAAAAAAAAAAAAAAAAAAAAGACAGAAAATGACCATAAAAATGCAACACTAGCCAAACTTCATAAATTAAATACAACCTTTTGTCTTTACAGTTTATGGACTTTGGACATTTAACATATATTTTTTTCCAGCTTTGTGTTTCAAAACCACAATCTCAAATCCTCACATAGCAAAGAACTGACTTCAAAAGAATTGTGAGTTGGGCCAATGTCTTTGCTTGCTTTGAATTCTAGATTTAACTAAAAGAAAGCATGCAAACAGATTTCTTACTGTAATCTTTCCTTAATTCAGAGCAGAACTTTTTCTAGTGTTTGGACTATGACCAAAAGACTGGTGCAGAATTTCAGTCAGTTGCATGACTAAAATTTAAAAAATATATATTAATAATTAATCTTGCAAAGTTATGTTATCAGTAAAACAGCTGTCAGGGCAAATCATGATACTGAGTTAAGACAGTTAAAGAAACAGTTATGTTCACTGTAAAGATCCACAAAAAAAAAAACAACAAAAAAGGAAAATCTCAGTTTATATAACACAGCAACAAAATCACTTTTGCAAGTAATCTGATTTCCTTTTTTCTGTTTATGTAGTTATGGACATTTCCTGATGAGAAGCAGAGGTTTCTTCAACAATGTAGACCATTAGGTCTCTCTATGCTAACACTACAAATGAGAAGAAAACATAACTAAGAGATTGGGTTTGAAGGTGCTCCTTTCACAGTGATTAGTCCTTCACTGGACACAAGTGTATGTATTCTTTTTCTCAGTCCCCTGACTCAAATAACCTGGGCTACAAGTAGACATGGTGATTATGACATCAGAAAGCAATATTCATAAGTTACATACCTTTAAAAAATGGTAGGATCTGGTTTGGTTTTATTTGTGGGGTAGAAAGATGGGAAATAAATGTTTTTCAGATTCAATGAATGTGAAATTGTTTTTTACAAAGGAGAAAACAAAATTATCTCAGTGATGAAATATTTGTAACACCATTATGAAAGGAAAACCATGAACAAGCAACAATAGGACCTTTAATATTCTATAATATGAAGGCAAATCAGTTGCTGTCATCCACTTCTTCTATGTTGTTATGTATATTTTGCCCTAAAGCATTTTCACCTTAACCTACTGCATTGACAAACCGCTAACAACTATTGAGCATGCTAAATCCTGTAAGTAGTCTTCATGTGCCTAGGCAGAGACAAAAACATTTCTGTGGCAAAGAACAAAAAAGGAGAAAAGTGTAAAAATCTAAAGACATAGAAAAATGCTATTTATGAGTTTTACTGTTTTTGTTGGATCAAAGAGAAAAGAAGTGTTAGAAGAGCTTATGGCTCAAGTGTCAAAAACATAAGGGCTTCTTAATCTAATACAGACCAGATTCTGAGGACCATTACAGATACTGAAATATAATCTGTACAATCAAATTTAAAAAAAAGATAATGTTTTGAGAGAACAACAAAATTAATTTAATCTCTGATTTCATTTAACTTCTTCTGTTGACATTAAATAAATAAGATTAGATCATAACGTGTTGTTATTTTTCCCTTTTTTTCTCTTCAGGTTTGGGTTTTTTTCCCCTTCTTAAATACCTTTGGCCAGATATGCAGCTGGCGAGGACTGGAGGAGACAACACAACCAGTATCCAGAGCCTCAGGCTTGGTCACTTAATGTTAAGTCAGCCTCAGACTGAGATAAACCAAGTGTGTAAGGCTATGCATAAGTCAGGGATAAGAAAGACAGAGTAGAATAAGAAAGACACATTACAGTTAGGCAAAACTGTTAATAAATAAAGACTGCACATTTGAATTTACACACACACAAAAAAAGCGCGTTTTAAAAGTTCTAGAACCTTGTAATACAGAAAGCCTCATAATGATTGATCTATACTATTATTGTCTCTTTAATAAGCTGCTTAGGATCTTTTGCAAAATATGAAAAGAACTGATGTGCTAGTGAACTTCTGAGCCTTTTGTTGATGAAGAATGACATAATCAAGGGAAACAAACTCATTGTCCTGGAGGTACTAAGCAGTCTGGGAATACCTCGTAGGGCACAACAAATGGAGCACACCACAGACAAGGAAGGAGGATTCCTAGGCTTTAGTATCTTGCTAAAAATGCCTTTTAAGACCTGTTAGAAATGTATTCAGTTATGTCCTGAAATACATCACTTCCATGTCAGAAAGGGAGGTCATTTTCAAATCAATATTGGAAGGAGACCTTGGAGGATAATTGAAGGAGCTGAAGGGATAGGAGGCAGAAGAACAGTGAGAGCCTCTGTAAGCATCCCTCACTACATCAAGATCAACATGAAAACTAAATTTGCCTGTCTATATCTATGCTGGTTTTGGTGCACAGCCTTTTGTGAGGGGGATACCTTGATCTTTTATTTGCTGAAAGAACTGGGATTACCAGTGGGATTATCCACTACAATTGTATCATTGACTTCAATAGAGGTTTTGTTCTACACTCTCAACTGGCCATATCCAAATGAGAACCCAAGTGCTTAAAGTGGGAGAAACAAACTTTAGATACTAAAAATACAATCACAGTTCAGCTTGTATCTGATCTCACAGGTAACCCAACATCCACAGATACTCCACTGTTAGATGATCAACTCTCCTATTTGTCTAGGGACAGGCTCATCCTGCCTATATCAGCATGAAAATTAGGCACCTAACCACCTGAGTTATCCTCTTTAAAAATTGGTGACATATAAATAGCCACAGAAAACAAGTCATAAACCCAAGCTGTAGGTTCTCTGTTCCAAATCAGATCAGTTTTCAGTGGCTGGAAAATTCATCATACCTCAGAGCTGGTACTCAGATGTTATAGGTCTTTCCTATTATGTTCATATTAATGGTTCAATTCGGAAGCTTTCTACAGAACATGTGTAACACATCCCATTAGGATTGGTTTCATCCCAAAGGACAGAGTCAGAGCTTCATCTTTAGTTTATAATGGGCTAAATAGTAGTATCCCTCCCTTCCCTAAAAAGCAGGACACATGAGCTGAAATTCTTTCAAGTCTGGTAACTTTCTATCACAATTCTGTTATGACCCAACCCAAGGTCCTTACCAAATGGGATATAGTATTTCTGAAATATTGGTACAGACATTCTTATTGTCAACACTGATCAGGAAGAAATTCAAGATTCATCGGCACCGACAGTATTTATTATATGTCACTTACACCACCTCTTTTCATACAATTTTTTCCAACATGAGGCACCAGTAATATGAGGCTGCTTAGCATCTTTTCAATGATTAGATCAATATTAGCATCTAGACTATTGTAGCTGTCTCTGTTAAACCAGGTGAGAGATGTTTTAAAGAGAAAAAAGTAACAAATTTGAAAATTGTCAGTGATAAGTGTAGCACAAATTATTTTTAATATTAAAGATAGACTAAGGGGATAAAACTGACAGAATTGGTTAAGAAATAGAAAACATGAGGATTAAAATAATTCCAGTGCATTAACAGAAGGGTACTCTAAGGTTTCACATTAAACTCCATGCTTTTTAATACATTTTATTAATGATCTGAAAGAGAAGATTGTGTAGTGAGGTAGAAATATGATACAAAATTGTCAGTAAAGACCAGAAGGTACTGAAAATATCATTAGCAAAGGAAAAACACCTGATATCCAGTTTTAGGCTTCCTGGTTTCACAGATGATAATTGCTTCAAAACTACCTAAATCCATTGGAAGTAGGAAGAATGTGCTGCAGTGCCTTTCCATGGCTTGGGATCTTATTGCGCCCTGGCTGGAACACAGGAACTTTTCAGACCTAGGAAAGTCTGTAAATAAGTCAATGAAATATTTGCATCAAAAATGTCACCAAGCTATTTAGAGGAATATCGTTATAATAATTAATGTGGTAAAAGCTAAGAAGTCTTTCCATAAATCAGTAGTCTGGTGTTAATTCTAGCAAGTCATGTACAAATTAGCACCCATTAGAAAGATTTTTTGAGATATAAAGCATGTAGAAGAAAAGCAGCAATAACCAGAATTCAGAAAAAAAAAAAAAAATCTAAAAAAGAAAGGTAAGTTTTGAGGAGGGAAGACAATGCTGAAAACCAGCAGAGAATTAGCTTGGATATTTTGGATATTAAATTTGTGTCATGAGTGCACTAATGGGTTTTAATGGCCTGGAGCAGTCTGGCTGCTCCACTGCCACTTTGACCACATGCCCAGCTCAACCTTGGGCCTCCAAACACTGCCAGGGGTACCTTATAGAGGTTCCTGTCCCCAGCCCTACCTCCTAGATTGGCCTCATCCTTATTCCATGGGTAGTTGTCCCATGGATGGGTGCCTTAGATGTACTCTCTATTTTGCCTCAGAGCCTGTCTCTGTCCCATGTCTTGGTGCACCTGATGGGACCCTGTGGACGCATTCTGGAGATGATGGATTGATTGCCATGTTGGGAGCTAATGATGGATATTGGAATCAGCCTGTAGCTCTGCCCACTGTGTTCAGGCCCTGTAGGACTGCAGCCCATAATGAGAGCACTACCTGCTCTAGGGTCACCGTGGCTCCCTGCTGGTGTTACTTCAGGAAGAGAAGCCTGCTGCTGCAGTTTCTTATTCATCTGGGAAGCAGATTTTTAGATGTCTATCTTTAAAACAGCAAAATTAGTCTGAGACCCCTTGTTTGGTCTACAAAACAGCCTTATTCACATTAGTCCTGTTATGGAAAACATCTGGAACTGCCATTTTCTTGTCTGACCTGCGCTTCTTGATACTGCCCACCTAAACCCATTTGTTCTGCTGGACTTCACCTGTAAAACAGCACTGCAGTAACACAGGCTGGAAGTGAAGACCTATTGGTTGCTTAGTGTTTGAGACTCCAGAGAAGAAAGAGTCGCTGGTAAAATGAATAACTCAGTGTTCAGAGCAGGGTCTGAAAAGTGTGTGCTAAACAAGGCTTTACATTAGTCATTTTGAATAATGACAATAGTCAATGAACATCATCCCCAACTTTGTATTAAATGAGTGACATAGTTGATTATGTCAACAAAGACAGGGCCACAGGAGGAATTCCAGTTGCTGTAAATGATAGATGCATCCTCCTTAGCTTTGGATGTTTAGTGATTCTCTTTTCTTGAAATGAGTGTTTTTTAACACTCATTTTATCATTTTTAAATGGATAAAATGAGTGTCCTTGAGAACATTCAAGGAAAGATTAGTTCCACCTATGTGTAGACATCTAAACATAAAACCGGTTTAAAGCAACCTCATTACAGTAATTGTTCAACTTTGTATTGTTTGCTTTTTGCATCCTTTATGATTATCATTCAGATACATTATTTTTCTACAACATATTCAATATGCAGACGAGTCACAATCTGTTCACATCCTGAATTGTATTCTAAAATGTGAAACAGATTTCTTCTTCCTATTATTGTACAGTAAGGAAGAATCCCAGCCATTACTAATATCCATCACATAATTCTTTATGTACTCTTTTCCTTTCTGGCTTCATATGCTTATCTCTTGATGAAATGTAAGACTTCTTGTAAATATGATGCTCCATGGTCTCTTTTTCTGAATTGCTCACATTTGTAGCAAAACATTAAGGTCATATGAAGAGTTACAGTGCAGAAAACAATTCATATCTTGTTTACTCCTGGCTTTTTCTTTTACAGACAACTTTATGTATATGACACTCTACAACTTGTTTATTTTGTAACACCACTGCATCTTTCACAGCTGTCTCTGTGGAAATCTTGATTACAGGTTTTAAGGTTAAGTTCCTGCTTTTTTAAAAGCTGCATCTTTGAGTGCTCATTACCATGAACAGTGGGCAACAATTATCTTTGGGTATCATGCCAGTTATCAACAGACTGACAGGATTCAACCACTCACCTTAGCTTTACTGTGATGACTACAGTACATTCACTTTTTTGACTGAAATTAGTTGGGAAAAACAAAAAAAATATTACAAACAACAAGGTTTATGTTTTAGTAATAGAGGAAGATAAATTATTTTCTTTCTTGTTCCATCAAAAATCTATCATTTATTTTAAACTCTTTCTGAGTGTCTGAATCAGTTTCCTTTATCCAAAAACTCAAATTGTGTTTATGGAAAACCCTCTGTCATAATGTGGTGCAGATAATACTGAACTAGTCAGAGTTCCCATCCCAGTCCTTCAAAATCTCACGAATCCCAACATCCGAAAATGGACCCACTCACCAGAGGCATAGCCTCAGATTCACTGGCACACTGGAGACAATGCTCTGCAGCTACTCCTGAAGAGCCAACCCAACCCCAGAGTGGCCACCAGAGAGGAACTCGCACCCGGGGGGAAGGGCCCAGGAAGGACAAAGGCTACTTAAACCAAAGCATGAGGCAAGCACAAGTCTTGACCCTGTCTCCTGTTGGAAGTTATGCCAGCTGGACACTGCTGTAACAGGGAGTGGTAGCTTTATTTGTTCTTTCCATATCTTTTCTGTCTTACTCTTTTTCTCCTTCTTCAAATTCCTTCTTCACAGAGTTTTGAGGAACTTAAAATCAGACAGGCTTGGAGTTTGCTAAGCTGAATGGACCGAGATAATGCTTTCAAATGTGATTTATGTTGATTGAATGGTGCTTTAAGCTTTTGTCAAAGTTGTCTCATTTGCTGAAGTTATCAGTAAAGTTTTTTGTTGTTTTGACCCCTTGAGAAATACCTCGTTGATATTTCTTCCATGAAGCTAACTTAGAGTACATAAAAACCACAAAAGCCCCTTTAAGAGGTTCTTTGAGAGAATGTTTTGGGGGCCTTACATAAGGATAAGGAAAATAATATGTAGAAAGGACAAACAGTTTGAGCACAAGTCACTGTACTTGGCCCTGAAAAACAGGAATCACTCAATTGCAGTGTGTAGTTACTGCTGTCTTAATATCATCTGGGTTAGGCTGATAAAAATCACCCTGAGGCAAATTTAATGCATTATGTTAAGGGAAAAAATGACAGAAGCATTCATTGAGTTCAACTTAGGATAGAACATTGCTTGGGTTTTATACAGAAAAAAGTATGCAAAGGTAAATTGGTATATATTTATATAAAACCAGTATCATGCAGCATCAGAAAAAGTTGTTTTCGTTCAAGCAATTTGCATGGGCACTGTGGGACCTACAGGTCTCCAAAAACATTAGTGTCCCCATAGCAGAAAACAATAACATCTAACAATTAACTAACTACTTAGACTAACACCCCGTAGGCCGCAGTGAATGATTAGAGGAACATGATGAACAAGCATGGGTAAGTGACATTTTCTCTGTTCTTGCTTTCCTGTTCCAGGCATGAGCTGTCTAGGGCTTCTAGAACTGGAAGTTTCATCCAGACCTCTGTCTTATGTAAGTACAGAATGAACTTCACTTTCTGAACATTTTGGCACTTATGAGATTTATCAAGTTCCTATGAAAATAAAATTCACTTTTTAGTTACTTTATGAAAAAACACTTATTTTTGATCTTTATAAAGCTACTGCTTCTTTATCTGCTGAGGTGCTTGTTAGATCTTGTAATTGTTATGAACAATTACAAATAAAGTTCCCTATTAATCTATTTTTATTATTATTATTTTAGAGTATTCTTTGTGTATGTTTGTTTGACTGTTTATCTTCTTTTCCTGAATCAGCTTTTCTCAATACCCATTAATTTACAATTTCTGTAAATGACATTTTCCCCACTCTCTTTTAGAGGGCAAATTATAAAACTTAAATTTCAAAATCTGAGGGAGATATCCTACAACAGGTATCTACAGGAGCTGAACATTGATCTGATCTGAACTACCTCTCTCAAGACACCTGCTTGTTATCTTGAGAGAGCACAGCATAACAATCTCAGGGACTCATCACTTCTCTGACTCTGAAGAATTTGGGCACTGGTTCTCTTTCCAGATCACTCCACATTCTCCAGGCTGCAGTTCTTGTTTCCAGACTTTCTTCTGAGTCTCAGTAAACACAGCTGTGCTAGACCTTGCCACTCCCACAGATTTTGTGGTTTCAGAGTTTTTCCCAGAGTCTTCTGGGTATCCTGAAATACAGTTTTCCTCTTCAAGAACTTGTGTCTGTCAAAGGAAGAGATAAATGTTTTACAGAAATTAACTTTTTAAAATAAAATTTTTATTTATACTTCCTCCATCATGAAAGGAAAGAAATGATGGTCGGGTTTCTCGTAAACCATCATCACTAATGAGCACTTTTAGCAGACAGATCAAAGACTACCATGAGGTAGGGATGGAGAAGGACTTTTCTCAAATCTCCAGAAAAGAACCCCTTTGATAAGTCTTGTTGTGGCTGGTTAAGGCAAGGAGAAACATTTGCTGTCAGTCTTGCTTAAGAAGAGAGTAACCTGACTGACAGCATGACCATTGCAAGTAGCATTAGGCATAAGATTATTCACGAGGAGAAATAGAGTATAGTAGCTTGAAAGGATATAGTAGAATCCTTAACAAATACATCTTTGAAACACTAAAGGTGTTTGTCTTATAAATCGTGTTCCTTCTGGTTTTATTTTCTCATGATCCTCTTATTACTTTTCAGCCTGGATTCAAAAATACTGTTCTTGAACTTCCAGCATGGAGTGTCCCCTGGAAATAGTACTTCAAGCATTTTGTATTAAGACACTCCCCCCCTTTCATAGGGGAGAATAGTTAGCAGTATTGTGGGATCCAAAAGGCATCACACAGATTGTAGAAGAGACCTAGGGCTGAGGGATTTGTGTCCCATGAGACCAGTATATTCTGAAGGACATGGCTAGCTATGAAAAATACAAATGTAAGCCAACCTGTCCCTTAGGGTTCAGGACTTGCCTCAGCCCTGTTTTGTTTAGCAGTATTGACATAGGGTACATGATGTGGGTTAAGGAAACATAGACAAGTGAATTAAGAGAGGAAGAAGTTTTCTGTAATATTAGATGGCAGTAGCCTCAAATGGAATATTTAGCCACTGTATGATGCTATGCCTTACCACATCATGAAAGATGATTTATTTTTAAGGTAATTTTAAAATGGAATTAATGGAAAAAAAACAAAGCATCCACAAAATGCCTAAACATTTTCTTTGACATCTGTGTGTTTATGTACTCTTTGTACAAGCTTAAACTGCTGGTGATAACAGACATTCAAAACCTTAATTATACAAAGAGCAGGGTAATATAAAAAGCATAACTGGAAAAAAGAGATCCCTAAAAATTAGTTTAAATAATGATGTATTTGTGTTGCATAAGCAAATATAATGGTCAAATATTTATGAATAAAATAAATAAGCCCATACACAATCTTTGTTTATAACAAAAAAAGTGTCAAGAAGCTTTCCATGTAGCACTCTGAGTAGAGGAATTTGTGAACCTCCTGACTTTCTGGATCAGAAGTCTATTCAACATGATGTTCTATTCTGACATGTCCAGTGTCAAATGTTTCAGTAGAAGTAGCAGGAGTTCCCTAGAGTGAAAAGTTAGTGAATAAGCTGCTCATTAAAGAGTTTTCCTCTTGCCTGTCATAATTTAGAAATAGCAGCATGCACCAAGGTAGGAGGATATCATAGATTTGTCAGTGCTGAGGCTGCAAAGCATTAGTGTAAACCATGTAGTCTGACCTTCTGCATACTGCAGAGACTTTTTCTGTAATCTTTCTATCTAGTCACTAAATAGCAAAACCAAATCACCAGAGTTTTGTACTTTTGATCCTATTTAGTAGATAAGAAAATGTTCTTTATCCAAGTAAATGAGTTAAACTCTTTTGCTGGAGTTGACTGTAGTTTTATTATTATTAATATTATTATTATTATTTTGTTTTTAAGGAACATTGATTTGTATGGTTGAATAATCATGTCATTATTATTTTAAATTATAATTTCAATGTTGTCTGCTTAATGTTCACTGATTGTTCCCACTGAATGCACATTATGAACAAAATTTTTCAAAAGTGACTGATTATTTTGCAATACTAGAAGATATTTATTTAGGGAAATCTCTGTCATTTACATTTCTGCACAGAAAATTTCCAGAAGCTAATCCATCTTCCCCAAATTATTTTAAAATGCATTATTCCTGAAGTCTACAATGCCATCTGCCAGAAATAAAGAATCCTTCCCGAAATAAAGTTAAAAAATCCTATATGGCTCTAAGATCTGTGTCAGATGTCTGAAAGAAAAGGCCAAAAGGCAGTCTGTTTCTGATAAAGCCAATGCTGAAAATTTGTTCTTCATTTGCAGACAAGATATGCTCTGAAAGCTTTATACAAAATGAAAATGCACCTTGTGTTGTTGAGTAATAAATTTATTTTGTTCACAGTCCATTTCTTTCTGTAGTACAATGTTAAAGGAAATAAGTGTTCCGTTCATCCCATATAGCATGTTAGGGCCCATATTGTTCCATAAAAAGGATGTATTTGCATCAGCATCAAATGTTTCCCAGCAAAAAACCTCTGACGTGTTTTTAGCCAGATTCTACATCTAGTGCTAGCCTGGAAATAATTTAATATTCAGGAAGGGGACTAAGGAAAGGAAGAAGCTGGTTGCCTTTATGACCAAAAAGCAAGCCACAGGTGAATGGAAGAAGATGAAGGAAAAAATTGATGAGACATCTGAAAGTTTGATAAAAAGTTGCTGAAGATTTTTCAGTTTTTTCTACAGAAGAAATAAATTTGATGTAGTGAGTAAGGCAGAGAGCAGCTGTCAAATTCTTATGCATTTGAACCCCTTCTTTGGGTGCTAGATGGGAATGTAATTGCATGACTAAAGAGGACCTTCTTCATAATTAATATAAATAACACATATGTTCCTTTATCTTTTTCTCTCTCTCTTTTTTTTTTTTTTTTTTTTTATTCTGGGGGAAAACAATGTTTTCATTCTGGTGTATCTTTTCCACCATAATGTTAACACACCTTTTGGACAGTTCATTAAAATTTCAAGAAGTAGTCATGAAATTAGCCTAAATATCTTATTTTGCCTTGCCACCATATTCCTGTTAAAATAGATCAAATCATTACATTAATTCATCATCGTGTGGCTGTGAGGTTCCAGGATTCCAGAAATAGTAAACACTTGTGGAATCTACAATAATTAAGAGCAACAATGAATTACATTTTAAGTGCTCATCAAGGTGAGAACAAGGCACTTCATGACTCTTCATACACCCTTGTTAGGAATGTTGCCAAGCTGGGAGAATGCACAGGTCGATATAAAAGGTGCTATGAGTGCTTTTGTGCTGGAGGAAACCAGTGATTGTATTTAGAAACACCTCTCCTAGACCTTTTTTAAACAAACAAAAAAGTAAAGTGAAAATAGACTTCCTTGGATGGAGATTTGTGCTAAAACTTTTAGTATACAATGCACTCATATTCCAATTTGATAATTTAAAAGGTGGTGCGGATAGCTGCTTCATTTCCTTTGGAGTTCAGGCAGGATGAAATCCTGTATTTAGCTGCAGCTTCCTACAAAAAACTTCCCTCAGCAAGGCACAGCATCAATAACTTGACATTGAATATGGCAAATAAAGCAGCTGTTGCCTAATTTGTCAACACATACATATGCTATAGAGCTGGTAGAAACAACATTGTGGAACAACTGTCTGCTTTTGACACAGTTTTTTCACAGTTCCACCCTTATTTTGAAGGAGTTGAAAAAGTTTGCCTTTGGCTTTAACAGAACATATTAGCAAGACACAAATTTTGGGGTATCCTCCAGCTGGAAATGCCATTTCTTGGTCTTGAAAAATTCAGCTATCATTCTGTTTGTAAAACCTACTTGATTTCCTCTTGCCATAATAAAGATATCAGCTTAATCACATGCTAAATTAATTGTGTGTTGCTCCTGTGTGTTAGCTTTGCTGGTGTTCCACTATGCCTGGGACCAGATGATTTTGGCCAGCAAAGTCCCAAGGGATCAAAGGTGCATCATACCAGCATAGTAACTAAGACAGGAAGGAATTGATCACTCATGCCAGGAGATAATAACAAGAGCCTCAGGACATGGCAGGGCCTTGTCTTTGCTTTCCCAACCTTGCCCCTTCATCGAGTTCCCAAGGGTTTTGCCATCAGGCAGCACTGCCCACAGCAGCTTGTCTTCCTCAGGAGTACTTGAGCACATGGGGGCTCAGGTCAGTCTGAGAGTGAGAGGGACAAAAGACTGCCGCCACCCTTCTTCTTTCTTCCAGACTCTGGAGGCCATGAAGAGCCTCCAGTTCCTTCTTTATTGCCCAGGGAACACCAAGAATGAAAAGGATATATACTGTTCCTAAAAACTCTTGTTCTTATAGAAAAGTTTGGGGTGTTTCTTTTGTCTTCTGATGGTTCTTCTCTCTAACTGTACTGTTGTAGGTGGCTCTAGGTGAGTAGGCTAAGAAGCTGATAGTAATAATTATTGCAAATATTATACAGAAAGCATTAGAATAAAATTATATTTTAAAATGTGTATGCTACACTGAATGCAAATTGCATTTCTAAGATGCACAGGTCCTTCTTGAGTGTGGTCATATATTATCAGGTGACTTAGAAAAACCTTGAGAAAGCATAGTAGACACAGAGATCCACTTTGAGATATTCTGAGTGGAAATTGCTTCCCCTTTTATTCTCTCAGCAAAGAAGACAAACGGCTTTAGAAAAATTTTTGAAAGGTTTTGTCCTATAAAGATAAAAATCCAAGGCCTCCCACATATCTTGTTTCTTCTCTTTGCAGGTGACATGGTTTGGTAAATTATTAAGTTGGCTGAATTCTGAAGCTATTGAAACAAAATATCAGGCAGAAATATTACCACAACATGGTTTTGGGTAAGGAAAAGGAAATCTGGTCTTGTCTCTCCCTGGAACTTCCCATCATTTTTCCTCTTGTCTTAAAAAAAAAAAAAAAAAAA
>VXBN01014832.1:148444-180289 GCA_013397395.1 Sinosuthora webbiana | reverse complement strand
AACAAAAAAAAAAAAAACTGAAAGAGAAAAAAGAGAAAAAGTTAATCATGAGGTGATGGTACAGGACATCTGGGATAGTTCTGGATACCCATGCTTATTTAATTAAATTCACAGGTTTCTAGATGTTAAGTGAGACCTATTAGCAAAAACCGGAGTGTATGGTCAGACTTCTGACTTAACAAAGGCACCTTTGATTTCCTGAGAAATACAGCTAAGTGAGAAAAAAATTAAATTCAGACATGTTAAGCATATACTCAGTCTAATGAATACATTCTTGAAAGCAATGACTGAATGCAAAACAGAAATAGTTGGTTTAGTGATTTCAGGTTTAGAATAAATTGTTCCCTAATTTTTGTCTCAGTTTGATTTTGGTGAGGAATTGGAAAGATCAGGAAGTTTCTACTATCAGGTGTTCTCTCTCTTTCCTTGTTGACAATGAGACTGAAATGCTGTTGTGCCCCTTCCCGTGGTGGATTGATCTGGCTAAATGCCAGGTGGCCAAGAAAGCTGCTCTACCACTCCTCAACTGGACAGGGGAGGGAAAACAATGAAAGGTTCCTGTGCCAAGGTAGTCAGGGACCGATCACTCAAAATTACCATCCAAATAGACTCAATTTTGAGAAATTAATTGAATTTGTTACCAGTCAAAATCAGTGTACGATAATGAGAAGTAAAACAGGATTTAAAAGAACCTTCCCAGAATTAGCTTTATTCCTGACTCTCTATCTCTTTCCCCTCAGTTCCTTTCAGTGGATGCTCCCGAGATGGACAGTGGGGGTTGCAATCAGTTCATCACGTGCTGTTTCTGCTGCTGCTTTGTCCTCAAGGAGAAGAATTTTTCCCCCTTCTCAAGCATGGAATTCCGTCCATGGGAGACAGTCCTCCACAAACTTCTCCAATGGGAATTCTTCCCATGGAATATAGCTCATCCCTCCATTAGATCCTCTCCAATTCTATTTTTATCTCTCTTAAATTGAATAGTCCTAAACTGGATGTATTATTTTATATGCAAGCTCATTGGTGCTAGATAGAGGGAAAAAAAAAACTTCTCTTGATCTTGCGGCCAGAGGTTCTTATCAGAATATATAGTATATAACAGTTGCATACTCAGTATGTAGTTAGTCTTATTCAGAAAGAAAGAGCACTGTGGAATTGTCTCCAACCTCATGTACACCATAATCCTCCAAGCTCTCCTCAGAAGGGCTTTAACTCATCCAGTCCCTTCCTAACCTCTGTTAATGTGTGGTATCCTTTTTGCCTTTGTTCAGATAATTTCACTTGTTCTTCTGGAGCTTTATTTTGCTCCTTTGCTGAAGTTTATTGCAGTCTCTTTGGGTAGAGTTATGACATTTTTCATGGCCACAGTTACTCTTTCCAGTTTATTTTGTCTGGAAATGCTCTAAGTGCAGTTTGTGGTACTATCAAGGTCACTTAAAATGTTGAACTTAACAGGTCTGGCCATGGACTTCTATGGTACTGAACTTCTCTCTGATCTCCAGAAAGACATTTAATCATTGGTCATTGCTGTGGCTGAGTCCAGTTAATATTCAAACGTCAAAACAAACCCACCCAATTATTTTCTCAGCACATACTTCCTCATCTGTGGAGAAAAAAAAAAAAAATCTCACTATAATCAAGGACAATTTCATACACCATTTTGTCTTGTTGTATACTCAGTCATTAAATTGCACACTGATAAAAGATTTTTTATGCACACTTTACTCTTGAAAAATACATGCTGAGTATTCCTGATTACTCTTCTCTTTCACTTACTTGGATGTGGATATGAATTCCAAGAGCATGTGTTTCTTAATCTTCCCAGGGACTGAGACAAGCCAAAGTTTCTTTGATTCTGTGATTAACTCCTGAGCTGTATTTAGGCTCTCCTAAAAAGTCACCTAGCTTTCCTTGACATCCTCCTTCATGGCAGCTAACCAAAGAGTTCCCAAGCAACATCCTGAATTAGAAGAAATACATGGTTGTAAAGTTCAGAATCCAAAATATGCTGCTTGCCTTCCCATTTCACCTCCAGGTCATTCACTTAATAATTTTGGAGACACTGCAATTCAAGCCACATCTAAGACTGCCAGCAGGTCTTCCCTGTTTATGACTACAGCACTATCCTTGGTCATCCCAGCCAACACTTGCATTAGGAGATATGCTAGAAGTATATAATTACACCATTCCTGGAGAGCTTTGACTTTTCCCTGAGGATACGAAATTTTTCCCTGGCTAGTATAATTACATTGCATGTAATAATACATGGTTAATGAGAGACAAAATTTTACATGGTTATAAACTACTGTTCTTCTCTTTTACCAGAGTTCCAAGAGATATATTTCATGGCCAAATATGAGGAAGTTTTTTTTACCTACCAGTCACATCTCACACAGGGCATGTGGTCACGCAGGACAGTTATGTGCACTACAACTTTTGTGTCTGTTTGCTTTCTAGTATTCTGTAAATGATTCTCATTCACATAGTACAAACATTTGTTATAATGAAACTATCTGCATGAACAGAAACAGTAATTTTTCTGAAGATCTCCAATGTACTTCTGAAGACAGGAAATCTTTTTTGGCTAATATAATAATTCAAATTGAAATCTGGTCCAAAAATCCACAGAAGTAAATATAGCTTATCTACAAAAATGTCCTTTAAGCCATCAATAATCAATGACAAGTTGTTCTAATTCCAATCCAAAAAGAAGCAGCTCAAGGCAAGACAAGTTCTCCATTCTTCCCCAAACCAGGATGGCAGTAGAAATGTGGCTTTGGATGAACCCACTTGGAGCAGCAGTAATAGTTTCTTCTACTTCTGGCAGCCATGTGATAGATGCTCAAGGCTGTGGAATACTACAGTTGATAGAACATTTGGAAAGAGTCCATATAAACTTAGACCATAATTTTCAATTCATCTTAGTCTAAGAAGGATTAGAATGAGGGCTTCCACTATAAGCTCTGAAAAGGCAGGGAACTTATTGAGTGGAATTGTTTTGACTAATCTTGATTAGTTTAATGTTGACATGGAAGAAAAGGACAGTATCACCTGGCAAACAGTCTAGTTTACTTAGTAGATCTCTCCGTTTTCCTTGGAGATGTCCCAAGGATTGGTTAGGGTGAGCTCCACTTAGCTGATTGGATCTGGCACAACTATGTCAGGTAGTAAAATATTTTTTATGTGCACTGAAAATTCAGACTGTAGATGTAAATCTCTCATGGTCATATATATTTAAAAAAAATCTCAGTGTTTGCCATCAAAGAAATCATGGTGCCTTAAAGAAGCAGTAAAAACATAATGTGTGAGAAAAAATTACAAAATAATTTGGATTAGTAATGTGGGCAGAAACAAATAGCTCTGTTATGCTGAAATGCTGGTTATAATCCAGGCTTTTTATTGTGTTACAAAAAGAACATTTTAAATATTTATCTAGATTTCAAAAATATTTCTTCAATATGAAAATACTAGCAAAAAAAAAAAAAAAATTCACAGGGAAATAAATAATCTCTAGATGCCATTTCAATATTTTTAGTTTAATGGATGCTCCAAAATATGATTAAAGATGCGCAGATGAGAATGACAAACTTTTGATTAGCTAACCATGTAAGTGTATAGAATTTGTCCTTTGTTATAGGTGAATACGTCTATGAAAAAGGTTTGTCTTAGAATGTAGTTTAGCTGAATCTGTGCAACTTGATTTTAAATCTTTTACTTTCATGTGGTTCTTCTCCTTGAGTGCACGTGTTGCTAGATTTTAAATTTTAATTTTCACATTCCATTAAAGGATAGTCACTTTTTCATGATACCAATTTCCTTAGTTACTAAGAAAGCCAGAAGAGGACATATTTCCTAATATTATTTAAAACAAAAACCTTGGCTCCTATAGGGATTTTACTGTCACACTCATTCATGTTATACCGTGAGTGTCACATGCTAGTTTTGGTATGCAACTTGAGATAGAAATAAAGCTTAATCAAATGGTTTTATACCAAATTTTGTGTTCAAAAAAATTATAACTGATCTTGAATATTATACATGGAGGTCAATTAATTACCTTAAATCAAGACTAGTAATTACAGTGATATGCTACCTATTTATCTAAAATTTTATTAAAACAATATTCTTCCTGCCAGAAAATTTGACTTTGAAAAATCCATAGTTTAAGCAACTATCTGGATCATATAACAAGACTCAATTACACCAGGTGGTATTGACTGATATATTTGGTAATGTAATAGAGATGCCAACTCTGACAAAATTTGTTAGTTTGAAAATAGGGCAAATTGCCATTTTATTGCAAAGCTAATGAAAAATATTGCTTACAGAATGATGAGACCCATCAAGTAGATTTATAGCATGCGATGTTTGTAAGATCCCAAATATTTCAAAGAGGTGGGAAGGGCAATATGACTATTGTCTATTCACAATAATGAATCAAAGAAAAAGGAGCTTTGACATTCAGACTTGCATGGTAGAGGGCTAGAAACTTTCTGAATCGTAGAACTCTTAAAGAGAGCAGGATGTTTCTTGAGCTTATGCAGACACTGTCGTGGCTGGACCACCACCTGGATGTTTTGCAAGCTCCACAATTCAAAGAGATACTGCTTGGGGGGATTAAAGACTGTGAGTCGGATTCAGTGAACCCAAATCCCAGCAGAAGTTTGGCAGAGGAATGAGTCAGTTCCTGGGATGCCAGCATTAATGGCTGAGGTCCAGACACTAATCTCAGATGCATGGCACGTGTCGCCTCCTATCTCGATTAAGCCATGTCTGTGGCTTGCACACACAGAGTCTAACAGCAGATTTTCCAAGGCATATGCTGCTTCCAGTGCCATACGTTTTAGTTTAAAATATGGTCCATAAGGTGTGAGTATTTTGTTGTTTTTTTGTGTTTCCTTCAGTTGTTTGATGAAGAAATAAAAACAATAGAAAAAGAAAACAAAAATTTATTAACAGAACTCACCCTGTTTTACTCCTCTGACTTCTTTATCTTCTATTCCCCTTCTTCAAAAGAATTCAATCAGAACCACACTAAAGATGAGAAGAAATTAAAGTAATAATAGAAGCAGCACAGGCAGATTATTTTCCTTCATTTGTTCTGCAGTGTATGTGAGACATGACAGGATTCGATAAACTCACAAGTATTTACTCTTTAAGCTAATTCTGCAGTGTTGTAAAACATGCAAACTGCAGGCTAGAGAGAAATAAGAGAGTCAGCATAGCAAAACTCGATTAGAAAGTTTGATTTGATTATCTGTTCCTTATTTGCATCACACTGCTGTTTCACTTCGAGCTACCTGACTAGAATATTTTCACTGCAATCTGAGTGTGGAAACCAAAGCTATCAGCAGAATAACAGGCTGCAGGAAGCACAGTGTTTTATGCTGGAACATTCCAGCACACTAATTGCTGCTTTGAAAATCATACTCCAAACATTTTCTTGCTTCATTTAATCTCTTGGTTTCAGTGGAAAATATCCAGAAACAATGCAGTTGAGCTTGAAGATGAGAAATGGGAGATGGAGTGGCTGAAAGGTACTGTACGAGTGGATTGATGCAGTGCCTTAATGGACTGGCCTTGAACTGTGCAAACTTCATGGTGAATTCAACCAGATTAAGGAGAGTGAAAATCAATCAGTTTCAGATGGCTTTAAAAGTTGCAATAAAAGGGAAGATGGTGGTCCATTCATTGTCTAAGCCCTACATGGAAGACCCTCTTTTGTAACATAAAAAGACTCAGCTAGAAAGATAGTTAGAAAAACAAGGAAGAAAAGCACCTGACCCTTCTGTTCTTAGAAAAAAAACCACGTTAGCTAACTGATTGATTTTGTGCTTAATTATTTTTTTTTTTTTTTATTTCTCAATAAGTATTGATCTCATTCTCTGTATTGCATTATACATCCCGAAGTATTATCAATTGCATACTTAGCCCAGATTGGGAGAGCTAAGTGTGAGACTCATTTAAAAACATCCAGTCATACAATTTTCACTTTTGGATAAGCTATTTTTAACCTTTCATATTAAAGCATGACAGGCACCAGAAAACAAGCTATTTATGGATATTTTTAAGTTAAAGAGTCTGTATAGGTTACGTGCCAATTTTTAAAACCATGTGCCTGTTTTGCTCATGTATAACCACCAAAAAGGAAATAAACAGTTGAAAGGAAAAGGACACAACTCTGCTTCTGAGGTGATGTAACAAAGAATGATCTTTACTGTCACCATCCCTGATTTTGCATAAGCTTCTCTCTTGCACACTGGAATCATATATAATGTAGATGAGATTGGTAGGGCCAGAAATCTTAATTTATTTATTGTATAAGCACAATGCCAGCCACCTCCTGTTTTCATTATACCAGTCTAATGCCAGCCATTTCCTGTTTTCATTAGACCATTGTAATGCTAGGCTCCTACTGTTCTCATTAGTGCAGGACTGTGTAATGGCAACCACCTCATGTTTTCATTATAACAGAACTGTATGGTGCCAGCTGCCACTTATTTTACTTTACAGAAGAACATTTGAATAGTTCATACTTTTTTCAAGAGAATATACACAGAAATGTCAAGGACCCTAGGGATATAAGGCCCCTAAGAAAATGGTGGGAAACACCCCTCCTGACAATTTTGTTGCTGGAAGAATGTCAGAGTTTATACAGTGTGTACAGAGAAGAGGTCAAATGCTGGGGTTTAAAAACTATTGTGGAACAGGTTTAAATTCTAGGAACTGCCTTTCTCATCAATAACCTACCTGATCTTCCTCAAAAAGATAAAAAGGTGCTGCAGTAGTTCAAGCACTGGATTAGAATAATAGGGAAATGCAAGTTAAATTCCTGGCTCCAGTACACATTGCTTGTGGAGATCATAACCTATAAATTCTGTCATATTACTCTAGTTGTGACTGGTCTGGAGATAATAAGATTTTCTCTATCTGAAAGATTGTTTTGTTTTGCTTTGCTTTGCTTTGCTTCTATAATACTTTTTCAATATGAAACATTTCACTGCTTATCAGTAGTGCTTAAAAAGAAGTTGTGACTCTTTCTCTAGGGTCTTCAAATGCTATTGTAATGATATTAAATAGTACTAAGAACTGGCTGATGACACAAAAATCCTCAAATGAGACTTCTTAAAAATATGGTTTGAAAGCTGAAAGGGTTCTGTTACTAAGGTACAGTTAAGTTGTTACATTGCAGAACATTAGGGCTATATTTACTTTTGGTAGTAGGTATCAGAATAAAATTTCCTCTAACTAAAAAAAAAAAAAAATGTATAAGGTGTTGTCATTTTTTTTTTCTGAAAATTTTTCTATATTATTATAAAATGTTTTTATTTAGATGCTCAGGTTTCTCATATTGAATATAATATTTCAATATTTCTCATATTGAATATAATATAGATGTCAAAAAAAAAAAAAAAACAAACCTCAAAACATCACAGTATCATTGCTCTTTAAAAAGCTATGTAACTTCAATGTGGATACCTTGTAACATCACTGCAACATACCTGGTTTCCATAAGGGGACTGCAGCCTCAGTTCTATAATGAATGAATGAGCTGCATATTAGTCATGAGGCAGAGCTACCACATCTACTGGTACACACACAGCTGCTCCCTCTATTCTGAAGCCGTGGGAGCTTCAAGTGCTCCCTATCACAACCAGAAAAAGCACCACAGTGAAGGCCATTACTCTGTACCTGACCAAAATTATCACTTCTGCATAGTGACTTTGATTTTAATTATTTGTGTGATGCCAGCTTGTCATGTTTTATCGGTTGTATGTTTAAATGATTTATGGCTTCACTGTAGCTCAGGAGAGGAGAAGAAAAGCTCTGTGGATATGTATTATGAAAATAAAATTTAACTGTTACTATAAATGCTGGCTGTGGTGGGTTGACCTTGGCTGGACTCCAGGTGCCCACCAAACTGCCATAACAGTCCCCTCCTCATGAGGACAGGAGAGGGAGAAAATAAGATGCAAAAAACCCTCATGGGAAAAGATAAGGGCAGTTTAATACAGCAAAAGCAAGACCATATGCATTAGCAAAGGAAAACAAGAGATTTTTTTTCTACTTCCCATCACCAGGTGATGTCCAGTCTTTTTTTGGGAAGTAGGATGTCAGTACATGAAGCAGTTGCTCCAGAAGACAAATGGCATACATATAGAATCCCTCCCACCTCCTCCTTTCTCTTAGCCTTCATATCTGAGAAGACATTATATAGACTGCCCCTTTGGTCATCTGTCCTAGCTATGTCCTGTGCCAAGGTCTTTCCCATCCCCAGGGTACTCTTGGGGGTGGGAGTGAGTGTGGAATGTTGGTGAGACAGCACTGAGGCTGTGCCAGCCCTGCTCAGCAGGAGCCAAAACTCTGGTGTGTTACCAACACCTTTCCAGCTACCAGGGCAGAGCACAGCACAGCGCTGCCAGGGCTGCTGTGGGGAAAATGAGCTCCATCTCCACCAGGCCAAATACCCTGGCACTTACACTGATTTGTCTGGGAGGAAAGAGCTCTTCAAAAGTGTTTTTGATCTGTGTTTCCAGTCTTGATGGAAAAGTTGTGTTTTCAAGAAAAGAAGAGTGTTCTTTGTCATTCTCAGATTGCTATATTATTAACATCACTGAATAGAGTAATTGACAGATGCGTATAAGTGTTGCTAAAATGATTAAAAGCTCTGGAAATCATAACCTGTCAGTGTTCCCTGGGAAACAAAGACCTTTCCATCTGTTAGGGGACTCTGTGAAGGAATGTAATGAGTCACCTTTAAAATGACAGCTGTCACCTTAGGATTTGAACCTCAAAGGAAGTGCAAAAGTATAATGAAATACATATAAACTGTCAATCAAAATATCCTTAATTTGTTATTATTTTGATCACCTCACTCTGGGCAGGGTGTGATAACTTGTAATTTTTCTATGATCTCTAGTGTCTGGATTAGGTCCAAGTCAATAGGAAGACAGTTATGTTAAGCAATGTTATAGTTTGATAAAGCACTATATCCCTGCATATGTCTCTGCACATCTTCTTTCACAGTTTTCACAAAGAATAAAATTTTACAAGGATAGTGGCATGTGAGAGCAGCACATTTGAAAATTACTTCTGGGTTTTGGAAACCCAATAAAATGGAACTGAGTGATGGAACCAAAGGATGTGAGGGGGGTTGACACACATTTGATTCACTTGAAATACAGTATATTCTACACGTACCACTACACCTTCCCCTTTTATATTTAAGTTGTTTTAGTAAATGTAAGTGGTTTGTCATTTCTTTGCTTTCTTTCCTGTTTCTGATATGTTTTCTGAACTAAGGCAGGTGGAATCATAACATTTTCTGTGAAATAAAATGCAAATTCCTTTATGCTAATGTACCACTAAGAACTGAATTAGATTAAGCAGTGGTAGTAAATCAGCAATTATACAGCATTTTTTTTTTTTTAATAGCAAGATTCCAGCAGAAATAAAATTCAGTGGTAGTCGCCACTAAAGAAGAAAGCCTAGGGCTGCTGATGTGCTTTACTGAATTTAGTATACATTTTACCACCACTCAGATGCAGTCTTTAAAACCAAGGATGCTGAGCAAAGTGCTTGGAGTCAGCTGGTAACACAGTATATTAATTACAGCTCATAATAACTTCCATTTTTACATAATTGTTGCATGGTTGTACATGTTATGCCAAATGAAATCCTCAGTCTTGACTGGTGATTATGATTAATATTTATGCTGCTGTTAAAAATGAGCGTTCTTTCAGCTTCACTGATGCTGAAGTTTTTCTGGATTATTTATAAAATGCAACAAAAATTATAACTAAAGAAATTCCCAAACTGAGCAAACAGGTGGTTCTTCAAATAGAGTTCTGATTTTTATCTGTCTGCAAGAAAGCATTCTGTGCTAACAAACACAGGCATTGAACCAGGATTGGTCTTTCTCCAGACCACCCTTCAAGGCTTGGAATTGTCAACTAGCATTTGCTAGTATGCCTTATAAACACTCAGGATGAAGGAAATAAAGTGAATGAGGGGAGCTGGCATGCACTTACAAGAAGCTATGGGATTCAAGATTTGGCAGCTGCACCTGGTGGCTCCTTGCAGTTGCGTGTTGTTTCTGCCCATAAAAGCTTGAAATTTTTCCAGGCAGGAGGTGATGTGAACATCACCTTAGACTACAGGAATTACTGGTTAATGGCAGAACTGTCTCAGGTTTACATTCTTGATCCCACAGTAAGCTTGGCAAATCTCCATGAAAGCTTTTTGAACAAGAGTGCTTGAATCAGACGTCCTCCAACTGTTTGTACTTCTCCTACTGTTGCCATAATGTGATGGGCCCTTGACATTTCACCTCTGCTAAAGGGATAAGATGTAACAGGAACTGGAAGTCTGCCTAAAGCATAGTATTCTTTTTCCTTCTCTATCTTGATTTCTACTGACAGCCACATTAACGCTGCAGCTGCAATAGTTTTACAATTTAGGAGTGCACAGAAGGTTATTAATAAGTGCAGAAGTAGCAATCTTTTTAAAAACATGATTCATTTGGAAATTCAAGGACTGACTGTGCTTGCTATAATTATACAGGCTTTACCTGGATTTCTAAAACTTCCATTACACTCTACTGTTGTAGTTCACTGGAACAGGTGTATTTAGAAAAAAATGGTGGTGGATTTTACTCATGAATAGTGTTACTCAAGTGTGTTGTGGAGGGACAAGTATTGCAAGCAAGGCTATATTTAATATTCTTCCTGTTGTTGTTTTTTTGGGTGGTGGGTTTTGGTTTATTTTTGGGTTTTTTTGTTGGTTTTTTTTTGTTTGTTTGTTTGTTTGGTTTTTTATTTCTTTGTTTTTTTGTTTTTGTTTGTTTGTTTTTGTGGTTGTTGTTGTTTTGGGGGTTTTTTGGTTTGGGTTTTTTTCTTGGGGTTTTTGGTTTTTTTTGGGGTTTTTTTTGTTTGTGTGTGGGGTGGACGGGGACAGTTCTGGAGGGTACTTTTCAAAAACTGCTAGGTTTTCCAAAAAGTTGGTGTTCCTTCTAATCTTCTTTAGAAGGATTGCTGTCTTACTTTGACATGTCCAAAAAGATGTACTAACAAAATATTGACTTTCTGTCCATATTGGTTCCCTAAACGAGTCACCTAAACAGACTCTGCTAAGGTAGTATCGGATCACTGAGTGGCAGTGTGGCAGTGAGCTGCTATATACCAGGGAGTGTGGCTCACTTACAATGGCTGATGGAGGTGTAAAAATTATTATGGAAGCACAATTACCAGCTTCTGGAGTTTCTTCCAGAAGAAGACAGCATAAAAGAAACCTAGAGTCTGAACAGGACCCTTATTCTGGTGCTCTCCACTAGTACTACAACCCTTAAACTGAGGCAAAGCCACAGTGCTTTTAAGAAGCTTATCTTGTGGTCAAAGATAAAGGCTTATTAACAGTTGCTAATCTCTGTTCTAAATCTCTTATAATACAATGGTACTATAATGTTGTTAAAATAGTTTTGCATATATTCTTCTCTGCTGTATTTATTATATTCACACGGTATTCTACAAATCCTTATTAAATGGTATAGGAGTGCTTATATTGCTTTTGTTCTTAATTTAAAATGAGGTGCAAGGGAATACAGAATCATTCATATAGCCAATGCATCTTCAAGCATAGAGCCTCAAAGGGTATTTAGAGTAAATACAATTTCTCATCTGGTCTAAGACAGTCCCTTAACATATACTCATAATGAAATACCCCTACTTTGAACTGCATTATTGTTAGAGGAAGTTAAATCCATTAATTAACCAGAGTACACATATCAGATTATTTTTTCTTATGATTTCAGTAAAAAAAATCCCAAAATAAATAATTTTCACTGAAGATGAAATGGCTATATGTTTAGTTATCAAGAAAAGATTCTTATTTAGAGCTGACTAGTGTATTGCATTACTCATAATAAGATTCCCCATTGAACTCACAATAGTGAAAGACGAATTTGTTCATAAATATATAAGTATTAAATAGGAAAATAAAAATATTGTTTTAATATAGTTCAGCAGTTTTAATCAAATTTTAAACCAAAGAATTTCAAGAAATGAATTGAGGACTTATCTACAAATATTATGATGAATATTTTTTATTTTATGGTAAGAAGTGTGAAGATGAATAAGAAATCTACTCTAAATTCTCTACATTAGATAAATTTTCAGTGTAAAGAATTTTAAATTGACATATAAAAAGAAAGAAGTGGTGACTAATAGGGTCACTTGTAGAAATCATTACAGCATGCAGCATCATAATTGATGCCTGTTGTAAAAGGCTTAAAAATATATGCATGTAACATTTTCCTATAAACATATATAACAGAAATAGATGTCATTTCCTGATGATCAGACATGTATGGTGTTTTTATTTGAATGCTGATGCCAGCCTAGTGATTCATTTTTTATCGCTCTCAAATCAAACCACTGAAAAGACTTCTGTGTGTGATTGCCCTTAAAAAGATGGCAAATGTACAGGTATTACAAAATGTAATCACAAATTTTTTAAGGAGTGTTTCTTGTTGCAGACATTTCTATACTGCTACAGTAATTGATTTCCAGATACAACTTCAGTGTTGCTTTCAATTTGGAAAATACTGAGGATTACTGGCCAACTGCTCCCCTATTTCCCTGGTAGCAGTTCAGTAGGTGCACTATAACAAAATTTCCATAGAGTTAGTGTTCAAAGTATTAAATAATATTTTATTTACAGAAATGGAATTTTCATTATTCCTTTCCTCAGTAGGTCAAGATCTGAATCTGCTGTCCAATCATCTGTGTTTCAAGCTAGTCCTATACTACTAGCTCTTACCAAGACAAATTTCAGAATTTTACAGATGTTTTGGAGTCTTGCCCAAATCAAAGGTATTGTCTCTAATGTAAAGAGTTTAAATGGGGGAAACCATGTCAGAACACCATTTTCACAAAGTAACAAAGGGCCCAACATTTGACTAGTGTGTATTCAGAAAAAAAAAATCTTCTTAAAAATATTTTAAAAAATTGTCTCCCAGACAGAGAAAAATATTTCCCCTAAATCTGAACTAAATATTTTTGTAAGCCAGGCCTTATCAGGAACCATCAACAATAAATAAATCAAGATGCTGTGCTCTTTTCCCTGAATCATAGCATATGCATTATGGAATATACATCTCAGAGAATTCTTAGATGGCTCATTAATTCCCTGATCCATTTCTTCATGCACTACTGAAACTAAGGTGACCTTTCACAAATCAAACTATGCATACAGCAGACAGTTGTCCTTTCTACTGGAGAAATTTCATTTTTAGGGAAACATTACTAACTGAAGAAATAAGCTTTCAGCTGCTTTCATGTCTTAGACTCAATAAAGGATAAGGATAGGGTATTTATCCCATGAGTGAACACCCTGAAGCAGTAATACGTGGTTGGCTTAAAGGAGATCTAAGAATCTCTGTTTGACAGACTGGCCACTTTCCAAATGAGAAATCAATGACTCTGTATTCTGGGTAAAGAAAAGCCAGGATGGTTTATGACTTGTTCTACATATACTGTGGATCCTGCCAAGCTCTGAATCACACACAGTTGAAGGCAGTTAAAGTAACATCCCATGTCCAGTGAGGTCATCAGCAGCATAAGGTACATTGTCAGGACTCTGCACAGACAGTGGCTTGCTAGATTTTGGAAATCAGCCTTTAGAAACACAGATATATGTAGTGGGAGAAAGGGGAGATAACATTGGGTTTCAGTGCCTAAGATGGGCAGCTAACTAGATGCAGGCTGGTTTTGTTTCCGGCAAGGAGACTTGCAGAAAAATGCAATGGGTAAAAGTTAATTCTGTAGGAATGGTATAAACCTTTATAACACCTGTAGTATTCTGAGCAAACGGCAATTCTATTTAGCTGTCAAAATCGATGCCTATATACTTAATTACTAAAAATATATATATATATTCTAAAAAATATGGTTTACATGCTTTACCCTATTTGGTATGTCACTGCTACAATCATACAGGAGTAGACATTCTGAGGGATTGATCATAGTACTCAAATATATCAAAACCCAACAAAACAAAAGAGGTTAATGAAAGTGTTAAATTATAACAACAAACTCAAAAAAACAGACTTAGTAATATTTTTTCCAGCAATTTTTCACATTGTTTACAGCAACAGGAATAAAATTATTCACACTCTTAAGAAAGACACAATGAAAAAAGTTAAAAAGCAAAAAATAATTACTTGCATTCTTCAGGTTGTCCTTCTCCACTTGTATACTCAAGCAATGTTTTGATCTCTTCTGCTAGGCTGACAGTCTTTAAGAACTTACAGCCCCACCTCATTTATAATGTTTCTGGTGAACTCACACCAGTGTACTAAACCAAAACATCCTTTATTCAGCCCCATGTTTCTGTGAGCAAATAACAGCCTGTAGGGTTTCAGTGCGTCAGCTGCTTAAAAGATAAACCTACCCAGCTTGATGAAAACTCTTCTCCACTTTCCTGTTGAGAGCAAACGGTTACACATTTCTAATAAATGAAGCAGGAACTGTCATTTTTTTGGCAAACTGATAACTAGCTGTAACAGCCGCATTGCCACAAGTTGCTTTTCCAAAGTAATTACCATCAGGCTCCCTGTGGTATGCAGTGTTTAACACATTTCTTCTGTGTTAATGAATGCAAAAGCAGGCAACACCACTATTAGTAATCGCTTTTTATTCGTAGTCCTCATTTTCCAGATAGGTCACATTAAACACAGCCATTAAACAATAGCGGTTGAGAAAATCCATACAATGTATGCTGCTTTTGTTTGGGTTTTTTGTGTCATTCACCAGTCATTGGTGCAACTTTGAGCCATATGGGGAGACAGGGGCTGATAAATGAGAATGCCAACCTGTATCACAATTGGGCCAGAGAAGTCAAAACCTTAATCAGATTTCATTCAATTACACTTCAAGTCAACAAATCTTGATAGCCAAAACTCCCATTTAAACTAATGCAATAATAACTGCTGCCTGATGTCAAAAGAAAGCAATTAAACAATAATGAGTGGGTGTATGTTATGCTAGGCTTCAGACTCCTCCTTGACCTCAGCAATTTTCCTTCCATTTGACAGCAAGCAACATGAAAGCTTCTTTGAATGGTGTATCTTGCTCCACTATGAACAAAGTTTGACTTCTGTGGGTAACTTGGATTGGGAACTTCAATTCTTAAGTGGCAAATCACAGTTCAGGAGAATCTGTTTCCTCATAAATATGCCAATCAAAAAAAAAAGGGAGGGTGGAAAAAGAAAGGTCTGATTTTGAGTTCTGATTTGATTGGCCAATTGTATAAGGAACTCCCAGTTGCTGGCTTTTTTTAATTAAAAAAGATACAGAATGCCTTATTCGCTATTCACAGTGTACAGTACAAATTTATTAGTTGCTTTACTTGCCTCCCTTAACTCCAACTTTCCTTTTATAATCTTGTGACAGATATTTCCTTTCAGTCTTATAAAGCATGTGTGTAAAAAATGAGAGAAATAACTCATAAACTTTATCTTTCATTGCTGCCTCTTTCTCCAATGGTGATAGCAGAGATACCAAGGAGAAAAAAAACTTTAAATTCTTTTGTGTGCAGTACATCCTTAACACACAATCATGTTAATTTTGACTGAACCAGCAAAACTACATTGTATAAGCTCTGCTGGCTTATTGGTTCATTATGTATCCGTTCTAAATTATGGAGTGAATTTTTAACCTGCGATAATCTTATAATGGGAAGCAGTATGCCAGAGTTCTACAAAACAGGGCAGTTGAAAGACAAATTAAATAAAAGCAAGATTTCCTAAACTCTTCTATAAAGCTGTGAGTCATGAATTCTGAATTACCTCCGAGTGGTAAATAAATAATCACTACTAAATACAGATAATGTGTTAAACAGCTAAAGCTAGTAAATCACTAGTGACAGAGAGCCTTAAGGTAAATTCCTCTTACATTGGCACAGCCCTTTCTCGGAATGTTGTGGATTTATGTCTTCAGAAACATACAATGAATTGTACAATTGGTTACTCAGTGTTAAAATAATTTATAAAATACACAAATCTCCATCACTTGACTGCATTTACATACTGGCTTAGATTTTGCTGAATAATGGATCTCACTGGCAGAGCTAAAGACTTGGTGCACAGACACTGAAGTGGTGGGCACCACAGAAATACGCAGAAAAGACTGATCAAACAATAAGAATCCTCTCCACTATGGAATTTCAAGCTATCAAGCTATCAAGCAAAACCAATCTCGGGTCTCCTGGCCAAAAAAAATAAAATTATATAACACAGACAACACCACGTTTTAGATACATAAATTGTCCAAAACATGGAGAGTAGCTTGATAAGACATGTACAAGATCCTTCCTTTTGCATGTAATTGTGGACATTTTGTAACAGGAGCTAAAATAAAACTGTCGGAATTGGTGTCTCCCAAAGACAATTCATTGTAGGACTGACTAGCTAAAATCACCATTTAACTGAAATCCCAAAAGCAAGATAGGCTGTTGGGTAAACTTTTTTTCTTGAACTGATAAAAAACTATGGCTTGTGGTATTTGAGATTGCCAACCCCTTTTATAAATGTTTTTTATAGTACACATTAAATTTAAGAAACCAAATACATAGTTTTTAAATAATGTGCCATAGTGGTATTTCCAGCAGAGCATCTGAAGTATATAAGGGACAAATCCTGAGCTAAAAATTTTATTCTTCTGCTTCTGGTACTGTGGAAGTTCGTTTGTTCTTTTCTAAGTTTCATCTGAAAGTAATTTTCAATATTTCAAATGCAATAAAAACACTCTTAGGAAACAATAATAAAAAGTAGAAACTATATCCCAAGTTATTCTGAGTTATCCTGCAAATATTATTCAGATTAAGTGAAAACTTACTAAAAACACCCCCCAGAATAAGCAGTATTTCTCTAGAACTGCAGTAAGCTATTGCACATTCTAAAGAATCAGATAAAGAACTGCTCACGCCACATTGGCACTGACATATTTTTCAGCTCTATAAACCTAATACCAAAACTTTGAAAATCGTGGCATCTCTGAAGAATTCAATCAAATATCCTACATTGAACAGGCTGGCTGCACGTGTTGGGAAAAAAAACAGAAATCCAAGGAGTTTCCAGATGTTGTTTCAGGTGTCATTTTCGTTATGAAACATGGGTTTGCAATAGAAGATTCTACAAGGACTTGCACATAACCATGACTGATGGATGCGTTTGTAGGCTGTTCACTTAGCTCCATCAGCTCACTCAAACATATTTTGAACAGATTATGTACTGCAGTACTTCGTAGACCATACATTAAACAAGAGACTTTGCTCTGAGGCGCTGCTTCCCATATTCCATGGGGAAAAGGAAGCAGGAAAAAACAAAACTCATAGAGTTCGACAGCTACTGAGGCAACACTTGCCATTTACAATATAAGCCCAAATATTTTTGCAACACAACTATATATTAATTTAATAAAATACACAATATAGCTCTTATACACTCAACAATTTGGCTCATATGCACTGAATCTGCAATAAATCAATAAAAATATGTCATTTGATGTAAACACACTGAATCTTCTTACATTTGCACATTTAAATGACCATGTGATTTTTGTGGATGTCTGACATTTTCACTTTCCTGAGCTATTTTAGTGTCCACAAGTGAATAAAAAAGTGTTAATAATGTTAATTTCTTTTCTTTATTATCCTTAAGAAAACTCCTTTTCTCACAACTTTATTTTATTTCATTTCATTTCCTTTTTCTTTTTTTTTTTTTTTAACTTATCACTAACTATTTATAGGTTTGTTGGACACTAAAACGCTAAATAGATATTATTATTTTTTTTTTTTCATTTTATCAAGTGAGTTAGTTTATGTGTGTGCAGGACAAGATGGACTATATAATTTTACATTTAACCTTAATATGATATGTAGTGTTTCATTAATGATGAGGATATGTTTTCTTGAATAATGATCTGGAATGGTTCTTTTTTGTTTTATTGTTTTTTTGAATAATTATTTTGAATGGTTTTTTTTTGTTTTTTTTTTCTTTTTTTTTTTTTTTTTTTTTTTTTTCGTATTTGTGGCAGATAACTTTGTACATAAATGTTTACCACAAATGAATGTTAATGTTTGGTGTCACTTGGACTACTACAAGAACTCTTTATAGGACTTTCAGTAGAAGCCTGTGGTGGCTGTTGGAAATTCACCACAGATCAGCATTATTCAACCCTGTTTTTCTTGGGGTTTATAGGTAAACAGTAAAGTCAGCATCAGCTATTGAGGACAGTCTTAAAGTATCAGATGTATTTCCATTCCATCTTTCTCACACCTTCCTATCAGATTGTCAAAATGGCACTGTCTTTCCTTCTTTCATTTTGTTCTTGGTGTACTTGACTCTGTCCTAATGAAAGTTTGGTCAAAATGAAACCAGTGTTATCTGTCAAAAAGAAAGAGCAGTGAAAAGAACATACTTGTGGGCACTTCAGATGTTCACTAAAAGCCTTAAAGCAGCATTGGTCTTCCTTCATTCTTCTAATTCTGTTACAACCAGGGAATTTATTTATTTATTTATGTATTTACTTTCAATCAGCAGAAGAGGAACGCAACTGCCAGCCTGTCCTTATTTTCCCCCTCACTTTCTGATGGCCACAGGGTCGCTTCCCCGACAGTCTTGCAAGAGTTTGTCTATTTCTCTCACAACTTCCTCGGCATCCACCGACTCCCTGCCTAGATCCCGGGCCGAGCGGTCTAACTGCTCCAGAACAGAGTCCATCTCACTCGAGTCTCGGCTCACTCGGGAGTGCACATCTGCAAAGGCCCTAGCCATCTGATCTGATGCCATGAAGGAAGTGTCCTTTGCCTGTTTACTGGGCGATAGATACTGACTGTCAGTTGACAAGTACTGGCTGCTTGGTTCAGCCAAGGCTCCTGATTTCACTTCACAACCATCCAGTGGTCCTTTTGTTGAGGTGCAAGGCTCGATGCATGTCTTGGTTGGGCTGCTCGATGCTGAGGGAACCTCCTGAAGCAGAGGACTCAGGGCACGTTTGGCTTTTAAGTAAGGTTTAACATTGGCAATGAGAATAGTGTGCTCTCTCTTGTCTTTCCCAAATGTACAAAAAGTCTTTTTCCCAGTGGGATTCACAGTTTCATATGTCTCAGTCTCAACATTAGCTTCAACTGTGGGTACAAAGAGATTTGTGCGATAATCTGCATTCTCAGCCTGACTGGCTGCAGGGAACTGTGGCATCCAACACCTGTCAGAATGACCAAGCACTCTGCATTCATCTGTGCAGTTAACACATTCTTCTTGTTCTGCAAAACAAAGGAGAAAGAGAAAAACTCTAATTATAAGTGGATTTATTTAGGCTAACGGATAGGCTATGATCATCACGTGATGGGCTTACTTGACATCTGGTTGCTTAATTATCGAGAAAAAGAAGAAGCTGTAATTAAAATATTTCAGAAGGTTTGCATAAACCTGTTAGTTGAGACAATAGATTTATTTAACTCTGTTCTCCACATATTAAAGCATTCACGCAGCCCAATGAAAGTATAAAGGGGTCATTAGAGACTCATTCTCAGTGGAATTGAGCTTCATCTGTAAACTAATCTGCTGCAGAAATCTTTTAGGCTTTGTTCTGTAAAACTCATACTAGAAAAGAGTGAACAGTACTTAGGCAACTCAAAAGGAATTATAAGGATTAATTTTTCAAATCAAATAACTGAGCAGTGACTGCCTTTCTGGTAATACAAACAGTTCATAAAAATCAGCAAGCTGTTTTTTTCTTTTTTTGTCACCTCCATTTCATTTGTAATTGTTATGTTGTGTGACAGTCGCAAAATAAAAAGGTTTTCTTAAAAAGCCTACTTTTCCTGCTGAGAACAGAGAACTAGAATCTTCCATCAGTATGCATTAAATATAAGCTTGTCAAAAAGTGCATATTGCAATTTTATTAGACATGAGTATGGATCATATAATCAGTTTTCCCCTTTTTTGTTTTGGTGCAACTAAGTGAAAATGGATTTGCTCAATGCATACAATTTGGAAGAATGACAAATGGTGACACACTATTTGAACTGATGATATTTTCAGATAGGATTTCTATATCTTTATTTCTTTCAAAGAATATAGTTAAATGAGATTCCTTTGCTACACTTTCAGAACCTAGGTTTTGGAACCTGTTCTACAATTCAAAGAAAACTTTATGTTTTAAAAACCTTGTCATGTGTGTCATTTACATTAAATAGGGTACATTTGGGCCAATATTTCCTGTCTTATAATTGTACTCACAACTCTAACCAAGTATCAGGAATAAGAAAAATAATAAATAGAATAAATCCTTCTATCATCTCTAGGTTTCCGTTAACTGCAGATCTTAAACTATTAATAATTTTTCTTTCACAATATGGGCAGATGGGTTCAATACTCATTTCTTGGAGGACTTTAGTATCTAAAAAAATACATGGAATTCCAGTTAGACAAAAAACTGTTGGTATATCTTTAAATTTAAGGATGAAACACACATACAGAGACCTGCAGAACAAGTCTTCAGAAAAGCAGAACAAACATGTTGACCCAGAGATGGGAGAATTTAAGTAATCATCATCTTTCTAAATGAGAAAATAAATTTCTAGTAATCTTATATCACCACCTGATTAATGGATCATTGCACTGCAGAAACATGAGAAAAGAAACACCAAAGGTGATCTATGGGGATCCAAGAGTGTAAACAGTTTTTCACATTTCTAAAAAGATACGAATAAATAGGACTTCAATTAAACTAAAATTGTATTATGTCACAGTGATGTTAAACTGGGATCATTTGCTCAGAACTGATATTTGTTAATGATACAGTTGTGTGAAAAAGTGTCATTCTGTATATGTGCTCCTTTCCTTGAAGACTTTAAAATCTAAATCTGCTGTAAACCCAGAAAAAATACCAAAAGCAAGAGAGAATTAGGTACAGGAACAGCAGGACAAAAAGTGACTGTTGGGAAAAGGATGTAACATAAAGGCTTTAAATGTAAAATTCATAGAGGTGAGTCAGCCTCAGCTGTGTACCTGGTAAAATCATGGAACAAGTCTTCCCGGAAGATGTATCAAACACATGGAAGATGGGGAGGTGATTAGACACAGACAACAAGGCTTCATTAGGGACAGATGGTCTGACTAATCTGGTGTCTTTCTATGATGGAGTGAATGCATCAGTGGACAAGGCAAAGTCTTTTGTAAGGCCTTTGATATGGTCAAATATTGATATGGCCACAATATTCTTGGTGCTAAATTGATGGATTTGATGATGGACTGTCAGATCAATAAAGTAGTAGCTGGATGGTCACATGCAAACAGTTGCAGTCAATGGCTCAATGTCCAAGTGGAAACCATAATGAGAGGTGTCCCTCCGGGGTTCCCATTGGGACCAACATTACTTATTATCTACATTAATGAGATAGAGCATGGAACTGAGTGCACCCTAGGATCACAACAAGCTGAAAGGTGCATCTGGTTTGCTGGAGGGAAGGGACTGTGACAGGCTTGAGAGGTGGGGGCCATGTGAACATCATGAAGTTCAACAAGTCCAGGTGCAAGGTCCTGCACCTGGGTTGGAGAAGTTGCCAGTATCAATACAGACTGGGGGATAGACAGATTGAGAGCAGACCTGGTGAGAAGGGCTGGGCATATTGGTAGATGAAAAGTCGGATATGAGCCAGCAGTGTGTGCTCACAGCCCAGACAGCCAATTGTGTCCCGGGCTGCATAAACTGAAAGAAAGCAGATTGACTGTACATGAGGTAGAAGCTCTTTGATATGAGAGTAGTAAGACACTGGAAGAGATTTCCCAGAGAAATTGTGGATGTCCGTCCCATCACTGGAAGATTTCAAAGTCAGGTTGGACAGGATCTTGAGCAACCTGATCTAGTGATGGACATCCCTGCCCATGGCAGATATTTCAAGGTCCTCTTTGACCCTAACCATTCAATGATTCTATGATCTCCAATTAAAACTAATCCACACACTGGTTTTAGTATCCAATAAAAACTAAAATTAACATGATGAAAAGCAGGAGTAAAATAACCCCAACCTTGGGACTGTAACAAAGTGGCAGAACAGAAAATATTTTAAGGGGGAAATTTAAGTTTGTTGTGGTTGATTTTACTTCACTTGAATGAGATGGCATTGGTATGCATAACAGCAGAGACAACATATGTGTGGCAATTGCTTAATGAAATGGGAGCCATACAAACGAAGGACATAGCTATACACCTCATTCCACCATTAGTTCACCTCCACTAAAGTTCTCCGTATCTAGCTTTTCGGAGCTTCTACAGCATCAAACAGCTGCTGCTTTAAAACTGCCAAGGGAAACTGCTACTCTCTCTCTCTCTCTTTCTCTAAAAAAAACATCCTCAAACAACCAATCCACCTCCTCCTCCTCCTCAAAAACCCACCCAGAAATATAAAATTCTACAAAACAAACCAAATCAATACAATTTCCTGATCCTCATCTTCCTGATCCTTCAGAGTAGATTTACAGAAATAGGAGTAGACTTACAGAAATAGGAGAAATAGGTGCTTTCTTCAGGATTTTCCTAATAATATCTAAAGTTATTTTTCTCTTATATGGAATTCATGACAATTCTGAAAGTAAGAACTTTCTGTCAATTTTAAAAGTTTAGCTAAACAACTAATCAGCTTTCCAACTAACTTTTATCTTTTAAGCTTAACTATCCTTTGTATAGATATTTGTAAACAATTTTGTTGCTTTATAACAAAAGAAAAAAATACAACCCTACTGCATGTTAGCTACCATAAAATGCTCAGAATTGCACAATCAATGGACCAGTACTTTTCTCTGCTCCTCTCTTTTCAATTACTCTATCAAAGCAAGATTCCCTCCTTGCTTCTTCCCTTTTCACACAAAAATACATTACATTCTATTTTATTATACCACAAAAGGGCCATCTCTAGAAGGAAAACTCTTTCAGGAAGTAGTTCTATGTCATATTGTCTTAAAATACATTAAATAAATATTCATATATATAATATATATATTTATCTGTTATGTACATTGACAACACATATACATATACATATATATATACACACAAAATATAGAACTAGGAAATTCTATTTTGACAGTGATTCTTTTTCTAAAATTTGACTGAACTGTATTTTGTTTTTAAAAAAAATATTCCCTGAGCTAAGGTTGGAATGAACAAACCCAGATGAAAGGTAAAGATCAGAGTTCTAAGTCACTGGAAATAAGTACTGTAAACTTATTCAGTAGGTATTCAGTACTGTGCCAAAAACTATGCTTTGAGATTTTCAACACTCATTAGGTTAATTTATTGCAACCAAGTTATGTTTGAAGATTTATATTTTTAGCTCTCACACACGTGCATACACATACACTGTTATGAGGCCTTACACAGTGTTTAGATTATTCATTACTGCCAACAAAAATACAAAATTTGTTGGCAATCTCTAAGTTAAAGAGATATATATCATATAGCATATATATGTTATGTATATATTGCATGCTCTATCTTCTTTCCCCTTCTCATTTCTTGTATTTGTTGAAGCAATTTTTATACTTGCATTCCTACTCACTGTATTGACTAACTTTCCATTTCTGCTCCCTGGACATGGCAGCAGTGACTGAATTAAATATGAAGCCATAAAAGAAAAAAACAAACCATGGAATAACCTTGAATTGAAACCCACCTCCATTGCATGAGCTTTGGTGCTCTAGCCCTGAAAATCTCTGTCTTTTCATTTCACTCTTTTATGTCACATCATAGGGAACGGATTTTGAGTATTGATTATCATACATTATAAGCTGCTTGTCTCACCATTAGCCTGTAATTTTGACTGCTACAGTTAGCACACAGTGAAGAAAATCGAACAGGGATTTTTGTACTAGTAGCAGAAACTACAAACACGAAGTGAACTATTACCACCAAGGGCCAAATTAGTACATATGAGAAAATAGAATCAATTTAAAGGTAAATATATAAATATATATATGTAAAATAGGTTATATGCTGTGCTGTACAGCAAGATGTGCTGGTAGAGTGATATGCACCATCAGTCTTTATCTCTGTGCTTGTCTCCCTCCTGTTGAAAATAAACCTTTAACAGTGCATGTGTGTACAATAAACAGAAGCAGCCAAGAGGTTTTCCTAACTCTCTGGAGCTTTAAGGGTAAACAGTCAGAAGTGCTTTATGCACTTAGGGGAGAACATACACTAAAATAGAACTGCTAAATTATCAGCCACAGAAAGAAAAGGAAACAATATCTGTAAACAACAGTTGCCTAGATAGGAAATGCATTCTGGATGGAAATTTAGAGATGGTGTAGGATGAAAGTTGTATTGGCAACATATAAAATGTAATGCAAGGTACGTATTTTGGTGGAGCAGAAAACATATCTTACATGTTTTATTCTATTATCAGAGGAGTTATATTTAACACCTGCCTTCCACAGCAAGCTAAAAGAATACGATTCTTTTATTGTGGTATCTACAATTTCCTACACTTTCTTTATAAATATTGTGAATAGAATAAATTATGGGTACTGATTTCACCCTAAATATATTGCACTATGAAATTAATTAATTAATGCTTTAGATAGCTGGCTCCTTTCAATGGCTAAAACAGATATCTTATTTTTTACTCACTAATTATATGAAATTTGCATAATGATAACAAAGAAGAAGCTCAAGAATTATTATTTTTTTAAACAGTGACTCGGTGGAAAAATCAAGTCAATAAAGTTTTCTGCAATTAAATTGGTCCCTAATTATTTAAATTAAACATATATATAAAGCAGAAAAACAAATGTAAGGTTTTTTTATGTAAGCACGCAAACATTTCCAAGAAATATTTTATGTACTATACTTAAGGATGAAGAACACTATAGTCTGTATTGAAGTACAGTTCAACTTAACACTAAATGTCAAGATTCCCATATATGGGAAATCAGACTATAAATAGATATATATACAGATACATATACGCATATGCTTTTATATATATTTATGTAAATAAATGAATCTATGTATATTTATAGTCTGGTAACCCCTATACATAGGCCTGGATATATAAATAGGCATAGACTTAGACCTACAGCTAGATTTATGCCATCCTATTCCTCACAAAACCTGCAAATTATTTTATCAAATTTTATTTGCAGTTAAACAACGCAGACAGAGTTCAGATCATTGTAATTTATAAGATTTGAACTGATAGTACTTTAAGTGCATTCTTTCCTAAGAACTTCTTATTCACAAAATACTTAAAAATGTAGCTTTTTATTGCCATTTGCTCATCGATAAAGACTAAATAAGAATATGGCTAGATAAGTACATGAATAACACTAAATATTTTAAAATACCAGTAGCTTTTGTTATTTTTAATTGTCCTAGGTAAGCCTATCTTTCAGATATCCCTTTTTCTCTTTCAACAGGGGATGTCTAGTTTTTGCTATTGCATAAACACCTTTTTCTAACTGACTATTTTTTAAATTCCTTTCTATAAATGTGGAAGATAAAAATAAGCTTTAATTGTCAGGGATGCTTTGTAGGTTGAGTACATTGACTGGAATGACTGTCAGCTAACAGGTCCCCATGAAAAATAAACCAGGGAACCCATTTCAGAATATATGCTGCTTTTTCAAAGCATGCAGTTTCACAACACCTTCACTCTTGAAATGCTCTATTCTTCATTGCATTACAGAGAAGAGTAAAGCACATCTTTGATGACCCTTTTTCACATGACAAAGATCTGTCTATGAATGCATACATTGAGTTCACACTGACTTGTTTAGGGGGTTGAGTCCATTCGCCCTTGATGATGTGAATTTGTGTTCATTATTGAAAAAATTCCCATTTAGAATTTACTCAGTTATGGAACAAAGTGTAAAATTCTCTGCAGCTTATATTTCCCTTATATTTCCAACCACAAACAGAGTATCCTTTACTCTGAGGGTGGTGAGGCACTGGAACAGGTTGTCCCATTCCTGGAAGTGTCCAAGGCCAGGCTGGATGGAGCTTTGAGCAAATTGGTTTAGTGAAAGTTGTCCCTGCTCAGGAGAGAGTGTATAGAACTAGATGATCCTTAAGATCCCTTCCAATACAAACCATTCTGTGGTTTTATTTAAAAAAGCTCCACCAACACCAGTACTTGTTTTAGGCTAAAAAAATAATGTTATGCTTCATATTTTTAATACCTTAAATAGATATGAAAGATCTGTGTTTTCTGTACATATGTGTAAGCAGATGGACAATAAATGCCACGTAATATCTAACAGAGAATGTAATTAACTCTGCTTTTCAGAACTTCAGTAATTCCTAAAATATGACCAGAAAACCTCACAGAATTTTCATGAAATGGTGGAGTCTTTTAAATTTGAGACAGGCAATTGCCTTTACTAAAGAACAGGAAAGGATATAAGTAGATATTTATTACAGGAGACAAACAATGTGTGCTTTGGCATGTCCTAAACACCGGGTCTATATGACATTTCTATTGAGAACAATCAGCTAAAGCACTACCTCTGTGGTTGGATTTCTGTTTAATTACAATTGATTTTGACATAAATGAGCAGAGACAAACAAATACTTCTATACTTCTCTTGCTGTTATTAAACAGAGTTGTCTCCTATCTGAGTATTTATATTGGCTTGTCTGTTTAAAGGCTCCTTTCAGTCAGGCAAAGCAATTATGTAGCTCAGATTAGCAAAATGACTGGCAGTAAAATGAGAGTGGACTGCCACATTTTTAAACCTCTCGGATCTCATGTTTTTCTCCTGATATTATAAATACAAGTTTCTGAGGTCTATAATCCTGACACAGTTTCTCACAGGTGGTGGTGGGTTTTTGCTTAGTTGGTTTTTTGTTTGCTTGTTTTCTGGACACAGGATAAAGACAATATATATTTTATATTGTTATGACACAAAACGCTTCAAAAGCCATAAAAACATGATGGTCTATGGATTTAATTCTAGTTCACAATTGTCCTAGACAATAAATGTTGGAGGAATATGTATGCTTTAATTAAATATTTACAATTTAATGACAATCACATATTTTTATTTAAAAACAATATAAGAGAAAGAAAATATTTGTGTTACCTGAAAATTTTCCATCCTCACAGCGGGCTGGTCCACAGATCCCAACAATGGGTCTTTGGCCTCTGCCTTGCTGTTCTGGAGGCAAATCAGACCTGTGAGTCACAGACAGGGATAGGCTCTGCTTCCAAAATTCAAAACAATGTCAAAACTTCTGCAGTAGAAAAACAGCTTCTAGCTCTGGCCCAGACACAGCTCACAGCCCTTAAATTTTTTTTACTGTTTTTCTCAATGGTACAAACACACAATTTTATAGTTGGCAGTGAACTGAAAATGTCTAAGTAGTGAAAAAGTATGTCTTATTTCTTCTTAATAGAAAAGAAAGAAAATGGTCACCCAATCTTGATTTCCAGTATTTCCTTATAAGTTGGCTGGCCCTGAATCTAATTTACAGTGAAAGGACTATACAACAATCATGAAACAGTCATTTTGGTCTCTTCCCCATTCCACATAAGAGTCTTCCTAGCCCAGGGCTGCAGGTAGCAAATGTACAAAGGTGCCAGCCCTGCACTTAGCTGAGAAGATACTGGGAAGCTTTAGCAATACGACACATTGATAGTTTAAAACTGTAAATCTTTGTTGTAGAGCCCCAAGCTACTTCCTGAGAAAGAAGGAAAATTAAACTGCAGTAATTAACAGAAGAGAACAGCCTCGTGGATCTTTTAGAAAGCACATTTTTAATATAGCACATTTTCAATATAGCACATTTTCACTCTTGATCAAGGCAGTGCCAAAGATATTACAGTGGGATTGTTTCAGCACTAGCATCTACAAAAGCAATGACTCTTAAATCTGAAACCTAACTGAATTTGTATAATAATTTGCACAATTTGCATGATATTCACATTGTTTTTACTAACTTTACTGTGAGCTAGTCATAATTATAGTATCAATGATTTCCATATCTAATTTGCAGCATTTAGTAAATACTGCATATTGTAGTGTGGCAATGCTTATAATCTAGTCATTAACCAGGACCATTGTGAGCCTGCCTATACAAATATTAACAGATTGTATAGTTAGAGACAAGAGGTAACAAGTGATTATGACAAACAAAAGCAATGAATGAGAAGAAAAGACAACATTAATGAAAATATAATCATGCTGTTGACATTTCCTAAAAATACCACTATAAAAGCTCCATAATTTAAAGGAGTTATCTCCATGTGTCAGACCATCAAGCCACCAGCGATGAGCAAAATGTTACACCACTTCCTTACCGGTTGCCAATTATCTCAGTGCACAAATCTTTAATTAGAAGATACCAAGCTTTTCGCTTTTCAAGCTTGCCTCAAATTTGAAAATGACAACTTGTTTACAGATATTGACTGAGAAGGGTGCCACTGAGGAGAAAGATACGACAGGTTTCTAAGCAAATCTCTATGTCCTTTTGATGGCTCTGTTTACACCCTGACTGTAGGTAGACACTGTTGAATGGAAGTCTGTCAGCCCCTGTGTAGAAGCCTTATTTTGTCCAAAACAAAATCAATGAAGAAAGGTGCTTCCAATGTTACCTGTTTTCCTTTGCAAAGTCTCATAAAAATAATTACAAAGGCTGCAAGGATGCTGAACCATTCAAAATCTGGCCACTTTGGTGAAAGAGTATTTTCATTCACATTCCGGCAAGTATGCCTTGAATTTGCATTCAAAATCTCCTTTTACAGCCATAATGAGACCATGTTGGTTTTATATTGATAGATGGAAAACCCTACTGGGTATCATCCTCTGCTTCAAAAGGTTGATGTTGTAAGTGGGTCATATACTTTGGACTTCATGGAAGGTTTACAATGCTTCTGACAGAACAGGAGGAAGAACACTTTTCATGATGTTGCTCTTAGAAAAAAAAAAAAAAAATAGGTTGTCTAGACATCTTATAGAGCTCTCACTTGGACATAGAGATACAGGAATATCTTAAAAAAGAAAGAAATTTTCAAGATTTTCATATAGAGTCTTCCCATTCTAAGTAACATATTTATTATCATATGATTAGTGGGTCTCTTAGATTATTATTTAGGAGATTGCTGGTGTGTTGTTACCACTTTCAAAAGAGATTTGCAGAATGGGATTACCCTTGTGTCACTTTATGAAGAACCACATTCTCTTAGCAACTTAAGTTTGATAATGCTATCCTACTTAACTTTCTGCCTGGATAGTGCTCCAATTAGATCAATCAAAAAGGATAATTAATGATGTCTTTTTCAAATCTGGCTCTCTAAATATAACCAGTTTGGCAAAGAGAATTATACATGTAAACAGATTCAATACTGCATTTTCAGATTCTCCATGAACAGTGGATTAATTTCTGAAAGACAGTTACTGAAGTTACCTTTAGAATATTCATATCTTCCTTTTCCCAGATCCTTCATCAAGAACTCTAAGTTACAGATTGCCTTCTTATATTTCAAGGATTGAGGAGATTATAGATATTAACACCACTAATACATAAAAATCTCTCCTACTAGTTACTATTATGTGCAGCAGTTCAGCTGCTCAACTGAGACTTACCTTTTTACCTGTCATTTTTTCATTTGTTATAGCTCCAATTTCTGAACTGATTTCAGAATACTTTGATGTGAAAAAAGATAGCTTAAAAAAAATTGTCAATTTGGGGAACTATTTCCAAAGATGTTGTCATTATGCGTTCTTTGTTTTCTCACTAATGTCTTCCCTTTTTAAGCCTGGTAGCTACTGGAATCTATTTTTTCTGATGTCTAGCAACTTCTAATCTGAGCCATGTTCTTATAAAAAGTGTATTTTAGTCTTGGAGATAGACTTAAAAGCTAATTACAAATATCACTGCCAAGTAAGATGCAGTCAGGGTAATTTCTGTTAGCTGTGCCCTCAGCTTACTTATCTGAAAATCCTACAAAGGAAATCAGCAGTGAGGCATTAGATAAGTTAAACACTGCTCTGGTAAAGCAAGTAAAAAGATGCAGCTGCTAAATTTAAAGCTGCAGAAGGATTCAGAATAAACCAGTTAACATCAATCTATTGATATCCTTTATAAAATCTTTACTCTGCAGAGATGATGAAGATATTACACCCCAAGAAATAGGAAAGACATGCTATAAAATGCAGTAAAACCTATTCTAGATATGGATCACGGTCAACTTTCTCAGGGTATTTAAAGAAATCTTTTATTTTATTAGAACTCATCACTATAATATTTACTTGATTTATGGTTTCATATATGCTATACAACATGACTTGATTTTAATGAGTCCCCTTCCTCCCAGGCTTTTTTTTTTTTTTTTTTTTTTTTGGGGAAAAAAAAAAAAAAAAAAAAAAAAAAAAAAAAAAAAAAAAAAAAAAAAAAAAAAAAAAAGGCAAGAGACCTGTACAGTTATTATTACCTCGAATTCTCAGTATCACAGATAATGGAAAGCAGAGAAATCTGAGCCCCAATATCTACAGCATGGTTCTTCAAAAACAGCCTCTGGGTTTCCTAATAAAAATGTAGCTTTGCTTTGTTTTTCTTTAAGAAGAATTGCTTTAATTCCCAAGGAGACAAAAATAAAGCACCATCTAAAAGTAAGACTTGGTCTGACCTTGAACAAATTCTGTAAGAATTAAGGTAAGAAAATTTGTCTTATGGGAAAAAGAATCAAATATTTTTTTTTGTTGGTTTGTGTCCACCTGCTGTGGACACACAGGTGCCTGTGCTCAGGTGCAGTATGTATACCGCTTCTCAGGTACCTAAGAAACAGTCTAGCAGAGCTCTAAATTTATTTGTAAGCTCTCAAGTGACTTTCTGCAGTTCCAGCTGAAGATGGATACAAGGCAGCTAATTTGCTACCACCAAGGGAAAATGTTATAACATAAAAACATTCCCTCCCTTAGCTTCAAAACTGTTGAGTGCCTAGGGAGCCTGACTATTTGTAGAGCTGATACTATGCATATGCTTCCTCTGTAACTGTTACATGCATACATCTGGCATCTGTCTCTGTTAAACAGACTTAATTGTCCCTGGTATTACTATGTAGAAACCCTCTAACCCAGATGAGTAATGCAAAAGAAATAAACGAAAGGATTTATATGATTTTTTTTGTGGCATTGTTTTTGCATTATTATCAAGATATGCAATGAACTCTGTACTACAGCTACAATAAAAATATTTTAGCTGTGCCTTCTGTGTAACTTTAGGTAGAGATTATGTTCTTGTCTTAGCATGACATTTGCACTTTGTACAGTCTTTTAATCAAATGGTGTTCTTTTAGCTGGAACTCTTTTTTCTATGTATTCTTCTTTTATTTTTTTCCTTTCTTGGCTGTTTATGACCCCTCTTTTATCCACATCAGACTTCAGAGCTTTTAATCATTTGCTAGACATAGTGGACTGATTCTGATAATATGTAATTTTTTTTTTTTTTTTTTTAAGTGTTATTAGGGGGACTCTACATGTTAGTACATTATTCAGGTCACTGTTGGCAGCAGAGTCAAGACTCAGGCAAAGCACTGGATTTCAGATTTCAATATAGTTTTAAAAGATCAAAGAGCATGGAAAATCTTGTTCTTTGGTTAGACAGACCATGCAGAACAGTAATACTCTGAAAGATGGAGGTAGTTGCATAGAACTAATACCAAATTGAAGACCTTTTGAAGTTCCCTTAACCTTTGTGTCAATGTTCATCTCAAAATTCCCCAGCAAAGTAAAAAAAAAAAAAAAAAAAAAAAAAAAACTTTTTATTTAAAAAAAACAAAAAAATAGTT
>VXBN01014832.1:133300-148415 GCA_013397395.1 Sinosuthora webbiana | reverse complement strand
AAAAAAAAAAAGAAAAAAAAGCTGCTGGTTTGACATCTGAAATTAGTCATGATAGCAAAGATGAAATATCTTCAAGGTGCTTCTTCTACTAAGATTTATTTCTTTGAGCAAGACTATAAAGCATAGACTTTCCTAATGCATCGGTACCTGCCCAAGTCTATTTAGGACTGAGAGTAGAGCTATTCCTACAGCTGAGATCTTCTGAAGAGCCTGAGTTCCTTCTACCATGTGCATTAAACCCTAAGGAGTAGGAAGGCAGGCCATAGGTTTTTCACCCCTCCTGTTAAAGTTTTATTATCATGCAACAGGGAAGAAAACTGGAGAGAGCTTCCATTTTAACTCCTGTTGAAGGGAGAGTTCTTGTCAGTGAAGGGACTGAATTAAAGCCCCACAGGATGTAGATTCAGATGCTGAATATTAGTTTCATCAGTGACATAGAAGTAGCTATAAAAAAGAATAATTTCATTCAAGAAACAGAGGAAGTCACATAATCTAATTTTTGACAATTCAAATTAGGCTAGGATTCTTATGTCTTCTCTGGAGACAATGGAGAGGGATGGATTCAGAGAACCATTTAGAATGCCACTGAAACTCTCCAGACCTAGAACACTTCATAGGTAGGTCTACCTATTTTCACATGCATGGAGTTGATGTCCTGAAGTTGTCTACATCTGTGTTAGGGATTTATATCAATTGGTCTACCTTTTCTTATAAGCTGAGTTAAGCTTTTCAGCACTCAGAAAATTACCTGCTTTGAGTCTAAAAGCCCAATATTTCCCAAACTAATATAGGTGGGATTGAGGTGTGTAACTCAGCAATGAGTCCCCCGTTCCACAATGTGCTCTTAATGCACATTGTCTTACCATTGGTAAAAAAATAGTCCCTTTGCAAACTAATAGCTAAGTGATACCAGATGCATATAACTTCTGGGAAATCCACAGAATATTTATCAGTTCAAGTTTGATAGTATTTTTCCACAGAGCTGTTTTCAGGAAGGAGCAAACAAATTTCTTTCTTCCCTTACACTACGCTATCATGCTTATAACAAGCTACTACCATTTTTTGAAAGAATTAAGACTTGTGACAAATTGTTGCACTTTGAATGCCTGAAGGAACACATTGGGATCTGATGTTCTTCACTGAGGAAAATTGTAGTTGATCCAGAACTCTCATGCAGCTGCAGCCCTGACTCCAAATTCTTATCAGAAGCATAGCAGGGATTGACTTTGCTGATGTATAGATTCTTCCACAGTTACAAAAACGATATTTGATGTGGTGTAAAGCGGCATTTTATTTTATTTTTATTCCAGAAATTTAGCAAGAGAAATCCAGGTGAGATGGTCAACTCTACTTTGTCTCCAGAGCAAGCCAGCACATTGCCAACGTAACCAGAACATCATCCTGTCTCCGGAAGGAATCTGGGGGCAGAGCCAAATCTTCTGTCCAGACATACCTTGCTTTTTGCAGCCCAGACTCTGCTGGCTCACCGATCTAGCTGAAACCTAAACACAGCAGAGTACTGGACACCTTGCAAATCTATTGAGATAGAGCAGCATATTTGGAATTCCCACCAGTCGCTGATTTCATTCTCAGAAATCTGATCTAAAAATTTTTATTTTAAAGGCTGAGTAGGACTGAGATCTTTCATTCATTAAATCTGTTGCTTTCAAAATCAGCCCAAGTATTCCTTCTTTAAATAAATTCTCAGTTAATATTTGGCATGTGCTTTTTGATTCAACAACGCTAAGTTGGTATTTCTCAGAGAGTCAGACTATGAGGATAAACAACTGTCAATGACTTTTTTCATAAAATACCAGTCACAGTCCTCTGAAAAGCCGATACACTTATTTAGCACTTAGTTTTTCTTTAAACATAATCAAGTGGAAAACCAATGACGGTAATCCTGTAAGTGGATCTGCGTTATCAAATGATCTCATGAAATTTTACCACAGAGCATAGATTTGATCATCCTTTATACATTTAGAGACTGCAGCTTATTGGTTTTCTTGATATACAAGTAAATTCAATTCCAGCTTGGTGTTAAAAACTGTCTTCAATGAGTTAATTTGCTGTTCATTGCACATGCACTTCAAGAGGCTTTTCAGGACTTTTACTGGACAGAGAAGAAAGGCTAATATTACAAGATACATGGGGATAGAATATGACAGTGTATATATTTTCAGATTTAAATCATGTGGGTTTTTGGTAGCTAATGGGTATTAAAAAATAATTATATTAAAAAAAAGAAAAGGTAAAACTAGTATGGGAAAATAAAGGGCAATTCTTTGTTAGGCTAAAACACTCTGTATAAAAAGATCTTGTGTAAGTCTGATTTTCAAGACCAAAAAAAAAGAGAAAAAATAATATGTTAAATTTAAATGTTTATGTAAACCATCTTCCCTAAAGTTTCCTATGACTAATTCATTAGAAATTAATTTGTTTGAAATCTTTCTTTGAAAAAATCCTATCTAAAATAATATATTTACTTTGCTTACTGTGAAAATCTGTTTTCTAAAACAATCAGCAAACGTTGTTCTGGAATGTAATTGCCTATTAAATTTCAAAGAGGAAATCAAAGAGGGGTAAAAATACAGGATAAAACATTTCACACAGAGAGGGTTATGTATATTTCAGTCACATTTATTCTCTGACTTTGGAGAGGAAAATAAAGCATTTTCTATAAGCTTTCAGTGTCCCAGTTAGCCCGCTCTAACTGTGATGACAACATGCATCTTTGATGACATGGATGAATACATCTAAAATTCAAGTCTTCCTTCTAGCAAAACTGTAATCCAGTACAGAAGGTCAATGACAACCTGCCTTTTAAGGCCAACTGTTTGTGAGTAGTAAAGCAGCATTTTCTTGTCAAGAATTTTCTTTCTGTTTTGCTATCTGATTTCTGCAGGGACATACGTCTATTTACCACACTAAATCCTGTTGTTCATCTTTTGCATGCAACATATTCTTTATTCATTTACTAGAAGTAGACAAACAGAACTGGATTTTTTTGTCCAGCAGTCTCCAAAGACTCAGCCAACTCTAGCTAATCCCCTCCTACTTATTATTCAGCAATCAGTGTCTGCCAATAGGATTTGAAAATCCCAAAAGATAATGTTTAAAGGGAAGGGTTAAATTCAGCTTGTGTAATGCCATTCTCTGTTCGTGGAATAATTCATCATATTCAAGGAATCTGTTCCAAGGAGGGACCTAAGGCTGCCAATTAAAATAAATTAAACTAGATGGACAGCCATCTGAGTGAATGAGATCTCTACCATGATCTGAAGCAACTTTATTAATGGTGAGAAGCTATGTTGGTAGAGACAGTTCTTTTAATCTTCTCCAAAGGACCTCATATTCCTTGCAGAAAGTTGTGTTTGGGAGGTCTAGAGCTAAGCTCCCTGAGAAGCAAGGATATTAAGAGAAACCTGCTGGGGTCCTTGATTTAACATTAAAGTGAATTTATCAGCTACTCTCAACTTTTTGAGAGGCTAATTGAATTATCAAAGGCTGCAATGGGGAATGTAAAGCCTTTTGAGAACAGATTTGTAATATAGATAAAATCCTTAACTCATGCCATGTGATTATCTTAAGATGTAGAAACAGCCTGGGTGCTAAAACACACCTGAATTCAAGATTCCTTTTGCCTGGCTAAAGCCTCTCTCTACCCACCAAAATTATGGGAAAAGTCAAGTATTTGGGAAAAAAAGACAATATTATTTAAAAACATCTATTTTGTGTCTCCTTTCAATGTCTTCAGGTGTGCTAGGTGATCAGGGAAAATTCTGTTAAATTTGTTACCCTAGAAACTACGGTAAGTTCCATTGAATTTCTTGCTCAACTGTTTACAGCATAAATTTTAATCTTTCAGCTTGTAAAGGCTTTCAGAAAGACTATACAGCTTCCCTCATTTTCAGTGAGACCACACATGACTAAAATCAAAGATGAATGCATCATCTGCATGAACTAGGGCATATAATAGTGACGGAAATGTTGCTATTAGCCTAGACAATAATTTCATCTGTCAAAATTCAACCTTGCAAGATATTCAACTGAATTTTGAATTAACAAGAATTTTGCAAGACAATGAACTGAAAATTTATTGTTATTTTTTAATTATGTCACTTCCATATATCCATTGGTGTGGAATTTAGGAACAGATCCTGGCAAAATAGACTAGTGGATTGGGAGTGCGTGAGTCTGAAACAGTTAAGGACCAAAGGCAATCTATTGTGTCTCACTAACATTTTGCAAGAGATCACTTTCATATAAATAAACAGTAATGTTCACAAGGATGTTGTTGGATTTATATCATAAAGACAAAGCTTTTTCTACAATACCTACATTGTCATATGTTTGTTGAGGAATGTATGACAAGTACTTAATTACCCTACTGACAATTATAAAAATACTTATAAAAGTAGAAAAAAAGCCATGTTAAAATTTAAAGTATGAGTAAAGCTTTCAAGCCTATGATGGCAGAACAAAAGATATGACTAATTTTACACCTGTTAACCTCCTATGCTGTGATCACGTGCAGTTAAAACAACCTGGAGGAAATCACTGCATGAAGAGGTGAAAAGAGGTGATTGTAAGAAGTGTGAATACAATTCTAAATCCATAATAAAATCATTTCAGAGTCCAAGGACATCCGTTAAAATGCTTTCTTTTACCCAGAAGCTTTAGAGATATTTGAGAAAAAGCACTTAAAGAATCACAAAAAAGAGGATAATGTATTAAGACACTGTAAGACATCAGAAAGAATATATACTGTAACCTTATTCTATGATAAAAGTGTATCCTGTCCCATGAAAACACCTGGTGACAATTGTGAATAATTAGTAATTATACCAAACCAACAGCTTACCTCTTATGCACAAAGCAAAATATCTGTAGCCGTCTCAACACACGCTGTGTTGTTTGCATTGTCCCTTTTATGGAGACCTTTATTTATTTAATTAAGTATTTATTTCCCTTTGTATTTATCTCCCTTTTATGGAGACCCTTTCATTTATCTCCCTCTTATGCAGACCTCCTAGAAGAGTGCAGAATCCATCATTCAGTAAAGTAGACATGGGACCAGATCAGGAGAAGCTGAGGTGCTATTAGTATCTCTAATTTATTCCTCAAAATAGAAATGTTCTGTTTTTACGAGAAGGGAAAGAGAGAGACATCAGTCCCCTGCATTCAGTTCTTTCAATGTATACAAAGCAAATGTCTTTCCAGCCTTGCAAGAGCCTCAGAAGTAAGTTTGCTTGTCCCTGATTTTGGAGAGCCATTTCACTGACAATTACAGATTTAACAGAATATTCTGAGTTGGAAGGGACCCACAAGGATCTTCAAGTCCAACTCTTAAGTGAATGGCCTGTACAGCAACTGAACCCAAAACCTCTGCATTGTTAGCACCATGCTCTGACCAACTGAGCAAATCTTAATGGCCCACATCTTTTCACTTTCCATATGTCACCAAAGGAAAATTAAACTTTTTCAAAATTTGGAATATTTTTTGCAAGGTTGGCTGAGGCTTTGAGCATCCTGACCTAGTGCAAATTTTCTCTCTCTGTGGCAGGGAGGTTGAGTGTAGATGGGTCTTTAAGGTCCCTTCCAGCACAAGCTATTATATGATTCCCTGATTCTATGATCTTTGTCCCACTAATATTCCTATTCATGACAGTTCTGTCCTCCTTGAACTGCTCCAAGGGGCTGTCAGTGTCCCTGTGCTTGGTTCTGTTCACTAGACCGGTTTCTGTTGCACTGCATACAAAGATAACATAGTCACAAAACAGACATAGTGCCATGAACAGTGGAACTAATTAAAGCTTCTTTTCTGAAAACTTTTGTATTGACTAACATGTCTTGGAAGGCACAGTCTTCTTGAGGCTTTCTAAGTAACTGAGGCATTGTTAATGACTCTCTTCAGTCAAGAGTCTTCAGCATCTAATAACCTGTGACATCAGTTTTCCACTGATATTGAACACTTATATAGTCCATTACAACTGTCTATATCCACAAAATTTGAGGAAACTTACTTTTTTGTCCTGCATCCTTGGATAGATGCTGGTTCAGAGTTTATGGGTAACCAGGGAAATGTGCAGGCACACATTTAATGGATTTATTACTAAATAATAATTTAATGATTACATAATTTCATGGATTTATTACTAAAAAACTCTGAAAATATATCTAAAATAGATCTTAAAAAATCAAGTTTTTCTTTCCATAACTGTTGTTGAAAGATTTATTTCCCTACATAGGATTTCTTGTTTTTCCTTGAATATCTGGAACAGACTTAGGAGATCATTAAGGGTACCATAAACTACTTATTGGCCAAGGTTTTTAAATATGCTGTTCTAAGCAAATGTAAAATATGTTTAAATGAGTGCTCATGGAGAAGCAGCTTATCCTGATTATCCTGAAGAAACTCACTTATTATCACATTATCCTGAAACAATTCACTAAAATGTCCAGGTTGACTCTGACACTGAACTAACTCAGACACCTCCACTTGATGTGCAGTACTGGCTGTGTTGTTTACATTTACACCTTCTCAAGGAATGTCAGAGGGACATAGCACCAGACTCTGACCCTTGCATGCCTCCAAGGAAAGTGTCCATGTGTGAGATAGGTGATCAGCTTCCCACTCCAGCATATGGAGAGAATCAACATCATGTGCATGCTAATGTACATATTTACAGTTGATCTAAATCCCTTAGATGGTGTAAACACCTAATTTAGGTGTATAAATATGGATCAAATTGGCACTCCAAATATCTAAACATAGGTGTGGGTTACAATCTTTTGGCAGAAATACTTGAAAATATTTGGTTCTCTACCCTAAATTCAGGCTTCTGTTACAAGAGACTTTGCAAAGAATTTTGTCAGTGATTACAAGCAGAGCTGCAGAAGTGGCATCCAATTGGTTTCTTTTTGTTTCTGTGTTAGGGAAAGTCCTATTTTGATTAATCACTCTTGCTACAAAAATGTCCTTTTTTTTCACAGCAGTTTTCAAGAAAGCTGTCTTGAAATTTCTTGGAAGACACGCTCCAGCTTGTTGTGCCCAGCTGTGTTACATCAAGTAACAACACACACATGATTAATGAAAACCATATCATCCTACACAAGTCAAGAAAGAACTAATTCAATTCACTTAAAAATTTCTATCCCTTCCATAAGAAAAAAAGATCGCCTAGTGCTACTCTAAAAAATCCAGCAGATTAGCTTCTGTACTCAACACTTGGAGCGAAGGACAAGAAAGAAGTTTCAAGAGATAGTAGGACAAAAACTAACCACAAGAGGCCAACATATTTCTATCAGAGCAAAACATAAATATTAGGGGGAAGAAAAATAAACAAACAAACAAAAAAAACCAAAAAACAAAAAACCTGAAGAAATACTACTGCTAAGAAGCAATTCCATCCTCCAGCATGAACTATATTACAGACCTCCAGCCAACAATAAATGTCACTTATTGGATACAACTTTAATTAAGTAGCATCCAAGATCAGTTCACACAAGGAAGGCAAATTTATGAAAAATAAATTTTCAGGCCAACAATCTTTAAACCTAGTAATCTTAAGCATGTAATTTTCTAAATGAGTAGAAAAAAAATCTTTTAAATGGAGAATTTGTCAATGGATCAATATAAAAAATTCAAAGCACAAGCAAAAATTTACAAGTATGTACATATTATGTGACAGCAAGCATGCAGTAAAGGGAATGAGGGGTATATAGCTGCTTTTTCTAAAGACAACACCCTATTAAAACTAAAATAAAATCAAAAAGAAATCTGTGATCATAAAAATCTTATAGACTGCCTCATAAAACATTTTAAAGTAAACTTTTAAATGGTGCTGGTTAAGTTCAGCTGTGTTAGGTATGGCTTTGTTTGATTGTTATGGATTTTTTTTCCCCAACTGATATTAAACAAAAGTAGAAAATAGTTGGTTTTTTACCAGAAAAATGTTTTTTTTGTCCAATAAGCTCTACACAAGACAACATTTCAGTACATTTTAACTTGAAGACTGTTTTACCAACATTGGTTCTGTCATAAATACATAGAAAAATTACGCAACTGTAATTGCTTCCATAATCTCAAGTAAAGAATTCATTATTCTCGGTGAGAAAGAAAAATGTGGTGAATTTTAAAAGATGTCCAAAAGTGGACTCTAGCTAAGGTCTAACTGAAGTTGTTCCACACATCCAGAGTTTTAGTCAAAAGGAGGTAAGCTGAAATGAACACAGCAGGAAATTTCATCCTATGCACGTCTAGAGGATCTCCTTTTAGTAATAAATTTGGATATCTGTGGTGATGGACAGGACAAATACCTTCTGAAAAATACATTTCCTTTAATGAAATATAAGCTATTGCCAAATATGTAAAAGAAATATGTTATTAATAACTACTTTTATATATTTATATTTTATTCTTCAGTCTTTTGTTTCTCATCTTGATCTTCTATTTTTTTCTGGCCATGCTTCTGTTATTCTGTTCCTTCTGCAAAATGTGTAACGTTCTATCAATGCTATTTAGAGAGCTCGCATATGGTTTTCTGAAGTCACCACAATTTTATTTTTTCATTGAAAAAAATATCCAGAACTAAAAATAAACCATAGAATTAATCTCCAAATATGAACAAAAACCTGAATGGTTTACCAAATAACCTTTGTTTATTTTAGTTTGAATATTTTAATGAATTCTGGGGATTTCCCTCATGAAGTACAGATTTAATAAACTCATAATTGTATCCTGACTACAGCTACACGACACCAAATGAGAGTCAGTCACATTCACTCACATAAGCAAAAAGCAGTAATATTGTTTCAAGCTTTATGGTTTTGGTCAGATATAGAGTTTCTCCCAGCATGAACAGGCAGGCTGTAAATGAAAAACTTTCTCGTTCTCAGCTGAAATTTGTGTCTTTCAATAAAGTAGGTAATAACAAGACAAAATATTTCATGCTTTAGCAAAAACTGCCTTTTCAATAAATTTAGACTAGGTAGTAATGAGCTATATTGTTCAGGGTTTAATCTGTTCTTAAAAAAAGTGGGAAGTCATTCTTCTGCCCTGCTCTCAGGTATTAAGTCTGTACATCTTTTATGTTGGCAGTTCAGCTTCAGGCTATAAAATAGAAGAACCTGTTCTACATCTACTATTTAAAACAAGAGCAGAAAAACTAAACCTCCATCAATCTGCTGTCTTTGTTTTATGGCTTATCTGTGGCAAAAAATGAATCATAAGAAAGATTTGTTCTGATTCTACAGACAGATCCATCAACCTACCAGTACCCATGAACCATGCATTCCTGCAGAGATTGGTGCTAATGATGTAGCTGGGATTTTAAACATAACATCAAACTACTGCTATTCACTTGCAATCTTTAATAAGAATGTATTTAGAGAAGGCACACAGTACACCCGAAGTAAAATGGGTTCACATGGTCTTTTTTCACACATCTTTACTTCCTTCAAATAGCATGCCTTCTTTTAGACCTCTATCAGGACCAAAATGAAGACAGTGATATCATTTTGAACAGATTTTTTATGTCCAAATGTTTTAAATGCAGAATTAATACAAGTATGCAGTTCCTTCACCAAATTATTTGTAAATTCTTCAAGAAATAAGACATCAGTCTATCAAGCTCTGATAGCTTTTTAATCTGCAACTTTTCAAAAAAGAAACCCTACACATTTTTATGATCTCACATGTAAATTTTGGATCACGAGAGAAGACGGCTAACAGATGAAGTATTGCTCACTTGAAAGAAGCAGATCAACAGACTGAAGTCGACTTGTGATGGTATGTAGGGTGAGAATAGCAAAGGAAAGCAAAGTCGGGAATGCTTGAAAAATAAAATATTTTTAATTAACAAGAAGAAAATTATACTTTGGAGAAAGGATTCATTTCACATCTCAATCCCTCTTCCAAAATGGTCTCTGATTTTATCTTAATCCTGTGAATAGCCATGTCTGTAATAGTATGGTAGCAGTTGTAATAAGGCATACAATTCTTTTAGTCAAGGGCCACTGCAGAGTGTATTCAGGAATAACTATCACTCAGGTAAATAGTCAGGGTAAAATGGAGTGTACAGTGTAGCAGTGATGTAAATGATTTAGTGTAGTGCCAACATGTAGTTTTGGCCCCTTTTTTAGATAGCTCTATCCAGAAATTTCTTAATGCATTCAGACCCTGTGCTAGAAAATATCAACTAAGTGGAGAAAAAAAATTGAGACAGTCTTAAAAAAAAATATAGTTCTGTTGGCTTTAAAATGTGACACAAGTGTAAGAAACATAGAAAGCATACAAGTATAGTTTGATGGCATTTATTCTGGAAAGATTATGAAAAATGTATCTTGTATGGATTATTTGGATATTTGCAAAGGATGAAAAAAGCAGCTAATTACATAAGCTATCAACAACTTCCCATGAAAAGAGCTTATAGGGTTTCTGACCTGATATGATATTCATTTAATCTAATTTATGAAACTGCTTGAGGAAACATTCAGCTGCTTTCTTGAAAGACTGACTTGGGGATTATTGGAGCTGTATAATTGTTCAACTGATCAGACTTTAAAAGAAACATTTTGTTTTACATTAATCTTGCAGAAATGGGCAATGAATTTGAGAAATAGATTGCTGTCTAAAAGTCTTGCCAAAAAATGTCTAGCTGTGAGCAACCACAACTATTTTTTTCTAACAGTCTCATTTTCTTATTTTCAATCTTTACCCAACATCTGTTTTCTCCCCTGCTCTGTAACATAATTATGCAGAAATCCAGCATAAAACAGGTTGAGCAGTTAATAACAGGCAGCTTAAACATTTTTTCCCATTGATGCACTGCAGATGTTTCCTTCTTTTTCTTTTTTTCCTTTGGCTTCTCATCTAATTTGTATACATTTCTATCATGATCTTGAATATGCTCTCATAACATATGGAAGCACCTGAAAGCAAGTCTGGAAAATGCACGTTTGTAAGGCTTTTATTGATTGTGTAGCATGTTTAGCAGGAAAGCAGAGTTTGTCCAGGTAATGTTGAAGGAATTTGACTGAGATCAGTAGTCTGCCACAACAAGAAAGACTTCCAGACCTTTTAAAGATATTCTGTATAAAGGTTTGTAGTCTTTCAGCCTGCCATGTATTCTTTTTCCAAGATAAGTTCACTTTTCTTGTTTGTTTGTTTGTTTGTTTGACATAAACTTATCTCAGAAGTAGTCATGGCTCCATGATAAATATTCCTAATTTACAAATACTTCATTTCAGTAATTGGAACTGGACATCTAGCCCAGAAGACATGGCAAAATCTTATACTGCCAGATATTCAAAATGTCCACTAAAATATAAGGGCTACTCCATGCAGAGGAAAAGGTACAAGGTGATGTTTCCCCTTAATTTCCAAAGGATATTCTTATTATGATAAAGGATTCTAATTCAATTCATCTGGAATTAAAAAAAAAAAAAAAAAAAGTTCACGCTAACTTTCAAAAAATATTAAAATTCTAGGAAATCTTCAGTTCACACAAAAAAAAAACAAAACAAGGAGATACAAATTACAAAAAACAATGCCACGTAAAAATAGAATGGATTTCATTTTGTGTGGTACATCTAAACAAAACACAGTGCGTGTAACTGAATGTACAACCTATTGTAATTAGAGGATTCTATCTTCAGGTTCACATAAATACTATAATTGGAATTATTACTTCAATGGTAAATGAGTTTATATGAGATGAATTCTAACAAGCCTGGTAAAGGTAAAAGTTTTCCCTATGGGTTCAATAATGCGTAACTGTTTCTGTTTGAAAACTGAGGACTGGACAACTTGGGGTTTTTATTCAAACTGTCACTGATTTAGCTCTATATTCTTGGTATGGCTGAAAACTATTGCTTATTTTCCATATATTCTGGATGCTTGTGCAAAATTTTTTATTTTAACATTTTTCAGCCTATCTGCTGCATGAATTTTTTACATTTATTTGCACTCCATATTTAATGTATTATATACAATATGGATGAGATACTACCCTTTGTTACTGAGACACCACATAATCTGATGACTGCTGCTGAAGGAAAAATATTGTTTGCTTTCATTTTTCTCACAAGACATGATGAATAGTAAAAAAAATAGCACAGAAGACACAGGCAAATTCCTAGTTTACCTATGAAACATTTATTCTTTAAGAGGGTTGCAAACTGTTCTAAACGGTTGTTTTAAAGTAAAAGAGAAATTCTGCTACTGAACAATGGCATACCTAGTAAAGTAAGTTTGACAAAGATGAATAAAAGGATGTTTCTTAACTAAATATGACTTTTAAAGAAAGCTGAAACATTAGTATCTTTTTGAGGGGCAAAATTACATTTAGGAAAGCTACAGATTATGAAATTATTTAAATTTCCTTTATTTCTCTGAAAGATGGCTAGTTTGTCTCCAAAGGAGAAAGATAACAATCATTTTCAACTTAAAGAGTAACCCCAAAGAACAAAAGACCAAACCCAGAAAAAAAATCCCAAACCAAACTCCAATTTCAAATGCCCCTTTTTCAAAAGGTAAGAAAAAGCATTTGATATCTTTTTTTTACAGCTATTTAATGCTAGAAGCTGCTTTAATAATGAAAGATTACATGGATAACTTTTGTAATGTGCCCAGTCAGGTTAGCCATAAATATGTGCATACAAAACAGAAAAATTCTTTTGTAATGCAAAATATTACTTTGCGAAAAAATATTATTTTCATGAAGGAGTTTTTCAGTATACTTGAAAGGCCTATCTTGATAGTTGCACTTTTAAATTATCGAAGTCACAGAAAACTCTTGTTGTTCCACATTGTCCTCACCTGCCCCCAGCAAAGGAATCAAAGAAGAAAAAGACTGGAAGTGGAAGTATGTGGGAAGAAACTGAAAGACATCCTGCACCCTGTATATCACAAAATTACGCTGGAAATCTGCTTAGAACTACCTGCCATGGAGTGTGCTGAAACTTACAGTGAATGCCTAGAAAATCGGGATTCTTGGAATTCATCCATCCAGACTGAAATTTAATGAAGTTTATTAGATTAATTGGGGGGTGGGAAGGGAAGTGAGAAAAAGAGAGAAAACAAAACCAAACAAAACAAAACAAAAAAACCAGCACCTTCAATACAAACACAGAGCTCTTTTACATGGGATTGACAAGACTGTGTTATGGTTTATGGTATATATTTTCAGTACACCACCATCATACTTGAAGGGTGCCTACAAGAAAGATGGAGAGAGATACAAAAGCATGTAATGACAGGACAAGGAGGAATTTCTTCAAACTGAAAGAGAGTAGCTGTAGATTAGATAGTAGAAAGAAAATCTTCACTGTGAGGGTGGTGAGGCACTGGCACCAGTTACCCAGAGTAGTTGTGGATGCTCCAGCCCTGGAAGTGCTCAAGGACAGGTTGGATGGGGCTCTGAGCAAACTAGTTTAGTGGCAGATGTCCCTAGTATTCATCAACAACAGAGATTTTGTAATTACTGTTAGGAAATGTTTCATGTACAACAGCAAAAATATAATTTTTATACATACACACAAGATGACTGTAAGGTTCTATCAAGCCATGCTATCTCTCAGAATAATGTCTTCCTGTCGTTGTGGAGGGAATTTTTCCTGACTTTAAAATATGTGTTTTACAGAGTTGACAAGCCTCAGTTAGGCTGATACATAATTGCATTATTGCTGATACATCATTTAAATTCTTTTAAATTTTCAATATTTGTGCTGTTCTATGTATTCTGATAATTGTCTTCCTCCTTGTGAGACCTGATAAGTTTTCTTACCTCCAGATTTCAACACTTTAAAGTTTTCTGACATTGGTGTCAAAGTTCCCAGGAAAAAAAGTTTTATCTGGTATTTGCTGCTTGAATCTGTAGTCTTGTAAATAAAACGTTCTGTACAACACTTTTTTTTACAAAGTTAGTATTATAAAATTTATATTTATATACAGAACAAGCTGTTCTGGTATGGCAATTTAAAATAATAATGCCTATTTATGAATCTTAATAAATAATAGACAAAGAAGTTAATTGATAGGTCATTTATAATTGAGTCATGCATGGTATGTGTCGACCAAAAATCTCAAACTTCAATATAGCTATTCACAAAAAGTAAAGAAATTTATCCCTAAGAAAATGTTAATCCAAAAAAAAATCTGAATTGTGCCCTTTGCAGCTCAGGAAGACAAACAATGTTGACTGGAAGGTGTCTGGTTGAAATCCTAACTGGAACAGACATTTAAATAAGTCATCTCCCTTTCCTTTAAAAAAATGAGTATTCTAAAAAATGCTGAGATTCACCAACTGTAATAAAACTGACATTCTCTATCCAGTCATCTAAATTCTGACTAAGCTTAGGAAGATGTTAATTAATTAAAAAAAAAAAAAAATCTACACTAGTTTAATATTCTTGAAAACTCAGTCTGGGCTTGGGTCATGGACTAGACTTGGCAGTACACTAAAGAGAAAGATAAGACATTATTTATTCCTATACTTCTCTACTTCTGTGTTGTTGAATATTGCCAACCACAAGATCCATCTAGCTTCTTTGATCTCGGGAGAATGTGCTATACCTTTATGTCAGAAATGAGCAATAGTAGAACCTAAGAACTACACTTGTGAACAGTATAATTATCAGTGTACCTTCAGGTCTTACCTAGATACGATAATTAGATCCTATATCATGTATATTATCTGATATAATTCACACAATATGGACTGAAAAGCAAACAGCTTGCATTAGCCAACAGCTTTTTCTCCTTTTATCTAAGGAAAATGATGCTACCTTCACCAGGGTGATACTTGGAAAACATCAGCTTATGAAGGCATATTTATTAGTTCAGCAGAGCAAATGGTCTTAAAAGACTCACAAAGGTATAGTGAAACTCTCACAACTATATTCTAGTCTCTTGGGCTGAAATTCTACCAGGATACAGACTAAAATAATCTGTGTTCTGGGAGGGCTACATTGCCTAGACATGTAAATTGAGAAGTTGGTCTTTTTATGCTCTCTACCTCCTAGTCTGTGGAAAAAGAGAGTCTCTATCAGAGAGAATTTCAGTTTAAATTCTTAATATAGAGGTTCAAACACTATTTAAGTAAGCTTCTTT
>VXBN01014832.1:116985-133271 GCA_013397395.1 Sinosuthora webbiana | reverse complement strand
TTTTTTTTTTTTTTTTTTTTTTTTTTTCCACTGGCTACCAAAACTTAGGCAAAAGAACATTTCACCTCATGAACTTCAAAGAAGCCAAATGAAATGCATAAATACTGGTAGATGCATGGATTGAGGGCAGCCCTGCTGACAAGGACTCAGAGTTTCTGGTGGATGAAAAAGTCAGTGGTGTCCTGGGCTGCATCCTGGTAGCTTGTTGCCAGCAGGACAAAGGAGAGGATTCTGTCTGTCTGCACCACTCTCATGAGACCTCACCTGGAGTGCTGTGTCCAGCTCTGTTATTCTCAGCACAAAAAAGACATGGACCTGTTAAAGAGGGTTTAGAAATGAGCCAAAAAAAGTCAGGGGGCTAGAGCACCTCTTCTGTGAGGAACAGACTGAGAGAGCTGGGTCTGTTCAGCCTGGAGAACAGAAGACTCTGGTGACACCTTACAGCAGCCTATCAGTATTCATATGGGGTTTATAAAGAGAGATGGAGAAAGGTTTTTTACCAGGGCCTGTGGTGACAGAACCACGGTCCAATGGTTTTAAACAGAAAGAAGACATGTTCAGACTAGACGCAAGGAAGAATTTTTTCACAATGAGGGTGTTGAGTCATGCTTTTGTTAGAGAGATTAGACTAGATGATATATAAATGTCCCTTCTCACCCACACCATTCTGTGATTCTCTGACTACACGTCATGTATCTTAACTTTTATGTTCCTTATTTGTATGAAGTTGTCGCAAACAACAGCCTATACAGCCTTGGCTACAAAACTGTCTCAGCCAAGGAGGAAATGGTAGGCTCTTGCTCCAGTCTTCAGTTCTCTGTACAACATGCCATCGTTCAGCCAGAACTACAAATTTTAACAAGAATTGGAGTCCTTTGGGACATAGGGTACCAAAATGCATTAATTTAATGGCACACTCAGCTGTTTTCTCCTTCTTGAGAGTAAATGAGGGAACTTAAGTCAAGAGCTTAATACACTTCTGGGAAGTACTCAGAGACTGCTGTGATGAGTATCAACAGAATGAACAGAAATATCTAATACATAATAAAAGCAGTGTAGGAAAAGGTTGGCTTTCAGAGAACTACCTGCTATTTTCATGATAACTTGGCAGCATATGTGCAAGGTGTGCATATATAAATATAAATATATACATATGTATAATATATATATATTTATATATATATATAATCCTTTTTTTTCCTACTACACATTAATTATAGCAATCTCCTCTTTTGCTCTATTCCCACTTGACAAGCATGATTTCATCAGAAATAGACACATGACTTTCACTTCCAAATTGAAAATATGGCTGAAGGGCCTGGATGCTTTTAAGTTACTACATTTTGCAAGAACAAACAAGAATACTAATCATGAGAATGAAATAAATAACAAGATCAAAACTAGCAATAAACCATCCTGTTGGATGGCAGCACACTGGAATGAACACAGCATGAAAATTATTATATAAAAGATAAAGAATGAGGTGGATCACAGAGTGCAGTTACTGTTACACTTTTTTTTTGTTGGACCCTTGTTTTGAAAAGTAAATTTAAGTAGTAATCTGAAAAAAACAAAAAAAGACAAAAAAAAACCCACCAAAAAAAAACCCAAAACCAAACGAAACCAAACCAAAAGAAACCTCAAAAAACCCCTCAAAAACCCAAAACATTAAAAGATGGTTAGGGCAGAAAGGATTTGGGGCCAATAACCTTGAGAGAGCTGTCTTTGCCCTAAGCAGTCTTTGTGCTTTCATAATGTGAGCCACCAATGTTCATTTGGAGACAGATGAAAATACAACCACATTTCACTCATGGACTAGTCACTCATGTCTTGTTAAATGCACCCACTTAGTCACTGACATAGACTTGCTTTCCTGATGAATCTTAAGAGAGAATGAATTATTCAAATGTGAAAACACTATAGAATTTTTTTTTTTTTTTAGCTTGTATTCCATCAATTTAGGCTGTGTCCAGGGTGATTATGTAATCAGCTTCAACAGTATTGTCCTAATCTATACAGAACTGCCAAGAAGTTGCAAACTTAGACTTCTAAAAAAAGAAAATCATATCTCTGTAAACAAGGACAATATGGTATGCAAAATACTTACTGGAAATATAAAAAATATTAGAAGTAATGTTTCTGATCAGAGGGCAGTGGAGTGGTTTAACCCCACATGGCAACTAAGCACTACTCAGCTTTGCTCAGTCACTCCCCACTGCAGGAAGATGAAGAGAATTGGAAAAAAAAAAAGTGAGAAAACATGTGGGTTGAGATAAAAGAAGTTTAATGGGTCAGAAAATGAAAATAAAGTGATGTGTAATGCAACTTCTCACCACTCAATGACAGGTGCCCAGCGAGTTCCCAAGCAGCAGCCCATAGCCAGCTTTCCCCACAGTTTATACGTTGAGTATTCCACCATACAGTATGGAATATCCCCATGGCCAGTTGGGTTCACTTGTCCTGACTGTTCCCCTGCCCAGCTTCATGTATCCCTTCTCCTTTGGGAGAAGCTGAAAAGTGCTTGATTTTGGGTAAGCACGACTTAGCAAAAACTAAAAACATCAATGTGTTATCAACATTATTCTCATATCAAAAAGAAAACACCGCATTGCACCAGCTACTGGGAAGATAATGAATTCTTTCCAAGCTAAAACCAGGATAGGGAGTCAAACTAATGGAATGAGGTTTGCCAGAAAAAATAAAAATGAGAAAGATAAAACTGTGTAGGGAAAAGTGGTGAAAAGATTAAAATACATACCTTATACAAAATGAGACAAAAGGCGATCAAAAGGAAAAATGCTAATTATAAGATCAGAGGTAGAAACAACATACCCTAATTAAAAGGTAATTAGAGGAAAAGTCAAATAACAAGGTGAAAAACAGTATGTGACTATGAGGAATGATTTAAAATACTAAATAAAAAAGATAGAAAAGGTGATACTGTAAGAAAAAGTTATGCAACACCATAACACATGAAACAGAAGGAATGTTAAAATGCTGGGAGAGAGATGTAATGTCATGACTGGATCAAAGGATTGTGATAAAAGTCACATATATGTGAATAAGAATAAGGATGAAGATAACTGTACAGGTTTTTCAAAAATAAAAGTCAGCAACTAAGAACTGTTATGATGGAAATAAAACCAAAAATCACAAAAAGAACAAATTGATCCAATTGAAAATACCACTAATATCTGTTCAATCTGACTAAATGTATACTTCTTAATACATATTTTAGTGCCCATCAATAGCAGATAAACTATTATGCAGAAATGCATGCATAATAATAACACAAGCCTAAACCATTCAGCTGTATCACAAATAATAATTATCTGGGACACTAGAAGATCATGGCAAAAGCTAATCTAATAAGTCTTCCATTATCCTTTAATACTTTAAAACTGTGCCATGAGCTAAACAGTTGTCAAAATTGAGTTCTGTTTACACCGAGCTGAGTATCAGTGAAACAGAGATCACCACTGAGCTCTAATTACAAAAACAAATTGTTCTCTCTGTAATGGAGCTGCAAAGGTTAGTCTGCTTCCTCTTCTGCCCTTCCCCCACTCCCCCAACAGATTCTACGCTTATTGGAGACGCAAAGATGGATGAAAGATCATATATCATTTTTTGAGCAGATAGGAATTGTATGTGAGGGGACATAACAAAACCCCAACAGATAACTCTGATTAGCTGCTGTCTTGCAGGGATGAGGTCACAGAAAGCCTGGTGACTACTTTAAACCAGATATTGTATTTCATTTTAACTCAGCTAATGGCATACTCCCTTTTCTCCAAAGTGCAGCCCTTGGCTATCCTCCTTCTGAAGGAAAGTACAGACTACAGAATTTATCCAGAGAGGCACAGGGAGTGTCCTCTGCTCAAGTTCACATGGACTTCCATCTTCCATGATGTATATGTAAGAACTGCTGTTGTACACACTCCACCTTATGCAGAGGTGAGCTAGCTAAGCATTTGTGGAAAGCTGACTGGTGTGCAAGTCTGCATCAGAGGACTGAGTTTCAGATTTTGTATAGTGTAGTTCTGCCCATATGAATGTCCAACATGAATGGAAGTAGGAGAGCTCAATAGTTATCATGTCTTCTACATTTTTATTCATTCCTGCTGGGGAGAGTTAGGGTTCTATTTGTTTTGCTGCAACAAAGTCTTACATTCATAGGCAGCTTGATATCCAGCTCCTCACTTACCAGCCCTCTCACCCATAATTTCCTCTACCACCATCACAGGTTAGATAGTGTCTGGCACCAATACAGATTTTCATGTCTGAATATGAGATGCTGATTGTGTACTATTAGCCATGGTCGTCCGTGCCACCACATCTCTATGATATGCAATTCACTTGTTGAAAGAAATGCTATTACAATGCAACTAAATATAACACTGCTCCACAGCAGGTATCACTGTGGTGAGAATAGCCCATCACAGTCAGATGGTAAAAACTTGTTTTACACAAGCCAGTCTCTACTTGTTCACTGTCAGAGAAAATACATTTTGCATCATCACTTTCGTTGTTTTCTTTATCTGGCATGATAGCTACAATCTATTTCTCAGCTCTGAGGCCTAAGGACTGAAAGTATCAAAGTAGAGGAAAGAAAATATGCTAATAAAAATGCAGTACCAACCCATCTCATGAACAGAACCAGAGTCATCTTTGATTTCCAACATGCTCACAGCTCTTTCCAAGACAGCTGCTAAATTACTACTTTAAAACACTGAAAGCGAGCATGAGAAAGGCTCTTTTTTTATGAATAACTGCTACCTAATACACACAGCCTAGCTCAGGAAAGAATACTGTTTCATTATGGCTGGTACTCAGTTTTGCATCTAGAACTCAAATCAAAGGAAAGGTTACGGAGAAACTTGATGGAAAAGCGCACTATTCCTTTGAAAGATGAATTACTAAAACGAAAACAAAAACCGAAAAAAGGCAATTAAATCTACTTAATTCAACATTCTACAAAAATCACCAGATCTAAAAATCTAAGGCTCATTTAAAGCAAATGGAGTGGGTCATTACCAGCTTATTGAAGATGTCAATCAACTGGAGATCTGGAGATGTGGTAAGAATTTAAACACATGTAAGTACTGGCAGTCCTCATGCCTGCTTTTTTTTTTTTTTTTTTTTTTTTTTTTTTTTTTTTTTTTTTTTTTTTTTTTTTTTTTTTTTTTTTTTTTTTTTTTTTTTTTTTTTTTTCTTTTGTTTTGTTTTATTTTGTTTTGTTTGTTTGTTTTTTGTTTTTTTTTTGTTTGGTTCTATTAAGGAGCAAATTTCTTGCACCCTACTGGAACTATAAATTCCTCCTAAAGTAGATTTGCATTTGTAATTTTTTCATAATGAATCTCCTTTAATACTAGAGACATTTAGAAACTTCATGCCTTAGGAGTAGAATGTCTATTTACTTTGTCTAGGGTACCTAAATAAAAATAATTTTGCTATTATGAACATGGGATTTTAAGACATATGATTAGGGATATTGCAATGGCATTTGTATTTAATTTGTAAAATATGACTCTTATAGATTTAGGAATCTTTAAAATTTCTTTTAATTTGTTTTTGTGTAGTAAAAGTCTGAATTTTCTGCTGGGAAGTTAATAATTTCACAGTAGCCATTTACAGTTTACAAGAAAAATGCATTATTGTTTGATATCCCTCTAATAATTTTAAATGGTAGAATAAAAAGTCATTACTCTAAAAAGAGTAAAAACAGCAGAAATCTCCACTACTTTCTCAGCCCAGAATGATGAAGTATTGGGTGTTTATTAGCAAAATGGGTTTTGTAATCTGGTTAGGTCTTTAAAACAAGCATAAATCACTATATAATGAATAAGAGGAGGATTTCAAAGATCTTATCTGTAAATACATTTCATATATAAAATATACACTTTTAAATGCAAAGTAATACATACACATTCAGATTAAGAGTTTTATGTCTCATCCTTTACATAGTGATAGTTTCCATCTTGCTGTATGTCTGGCTTGGTAACTTGAAAATCTAACCTGCTGCTAAAACTTAAAGGCCTACGCTTTTTGCATACACAGAATGAACATTCATTCATTTTGTGTGCCAAACAAGTAGTTTACATGAAGAAAATAAAACCCCCAAAATTGCAGATAATGTAATTAATCGGAGATAATCTTGCAACATCTTGCCTATATGTAGCAGAAATTATTATTCAAAGGGTGTGATTATTTTAGAAGACATAGGAAGACATTTATCTTTTTTTTTCCTGTTGCAGCATCTGTGGAAAAACACATAAAAATCTTTGTGTCAAGACGTGCCTAGTTTCAGAAAGCTGTTTACCCTGCAAGAGGCTGAAGTGACTGCCTACTTCTTCATTTGCTCAAAAGTAATATTTTTACTCAGATATGGAAAAAAACACAATAGCATTTGTCATCTTTTTGCTTTGCTTTAAGCAGTTTTGCAGTGTGGATTCACAATTTTTTGGGCTAGGAAACGTCCCTAGTGAAGACCTACCTTCCAGCTGAAGCAAGCTTCTCCTTTCTTTAGATTCCACAATATGTAAAACTAAGCCAGATCATTCCTGCCTGAAATCTACTCTATGTTTCTACCCTGTTTCAATTTTACAGTGAGTAGGTTCAAGTGTCTAAAACAACATATAAAAAAAACAGTTCACCTTCCTGAACCGACTTGCTGAATGATCACAAGTCCTCTGTCCTTTAAAATTCTCATCTAGAGAATGGAGAATGTATTGTATGGAACCAGGATGGTTTAACTGATTTAAACCAGATAAAATTGTGAAAGTAACTTTCTAATGTTGGAGAGACTGAGACATCCTTGCTCATCAGGAGCTAATACTTACAGACAGTCACTTCTATTTTTATTGATCTTTTTAATGTTAAAAGTTTCCTTCTTCTTTTGAACACATTAATGCATTCCTAGGAATGATCCTTCCTGGGACCACAAGTTGCAAGCTTGCTACATGCGTTACAAAGACTGTGTAAGTGGAGCTGCTGTGGGCCACAAACTCCTGGACCCCAGCCTTACATCTTCTGAAGTAGTGTTGTCACAAAACTGTCACAAAATCAAAAGGGTAAAGAACACCTGATTCAAGGTCAGACATCTGAAGAAGGATGCGATGCTGGAGGAAAAAAAAAATGTTCTGAATGTTTGTATGTTAGGAATATTTTATGTTTCCTTAAATTATATATTCTATGCTTACTCAAGTACTACAAAGTCTCAAGATCTCATCAGATATATGGAAAAAAGGAACTGAAATTCCTTGTTTTTATCTCAATAAGAATTGTCCTTTTTTTTTAGTGTCAGATTATCAATGTGATAATCTTGTATTGCTCATACTGCTGTACTCAGCAGAAAACAGGCAGGGATGCAAGCATAACATGCACAGAGCACAAAAAGTTAATTGTTTAAGAGGACAAGCCACCTCAACCTGACATATCAACAGCTCATATTTTCCATTGGTTCTCCATTTATTTTCAATTCCAGTTCAAGAACCTGGCCATAATATTTAAGGCTTTGCTGAGTAGGATGCAGCCAAGGATAATTCTCTGTTCACTGCACAATAAGACAGCTGTGTCCCTCTAGGCCACTCTCATGAGTGTGAAGCTCTCAAGACTAGAAATAAAATGTTCTCAGTTGATGTCTGTCATTTGATAGAAAAGACACATCACAAGAAATAAATAGGGGCTCCAGTCAAATTCTCCTACACTGAGGAAGCAATCAAAGAATAATAAGTAAAGTAAAAAATACCCAGAAGTTTCAATGTAGTAAATAAAAGCAGCCACATCTGTTAGCTACAGGGTGGAAAGTCAAGCCTCTCATTAACACCTCCATGGCTACATCAAACTTGCATGGTGTGGATCTGCTGGGATACACCATGTCTACCGCTCCCCATCCACATACCTAATTCCCAATCTTCTAACGCAGATCAGGGTGCAATGAGATAAAAATTATTCCAACAGAGTTGTGGGGTCTCATCCAGGACACTGTCCCAGTAAACAGTTGAGCACAAATGAGTCTCACATCGATATCTAGTGGATCGGTCCCTATCGATTGAGGGAGTTGGCTCTCACTGGCTACAAGAAGAGGCACCTGGAATTGTGATTAAGGTTTAGGTGAGATCTGAAATCTATGGACTTCAGCATACTGTTACTTAACAAAATTTATGTCCTGTACCTTTAATTGTCTTTTCACAAGAAATATTACTTCAAGGAGTTTTTGTTGTTTTTTTTTTTTTTTTTTTTTTACATCTTAATGCTTTTCACAAGGAAACAGGATGGATTTTGTTTACCTTCATATGACCCTGTCTTTTTTAATATTGTAATTTTTTATTATTATTATTTGCCCAAACTCACCCTCCTTGCACACTGTTCCTTGAAGTATTTGGAAGAGCTCCATTGGAATGAAACCCATCTCTGCTGGATAGAACAAACTGCAGGATATGCTTGAAGAGTTACATGGCTGGCAGTCACCGCTGAGACTAAAACATATAATGCTAATTCTCAGCATGCATCAGGGTGCAATTCAAGCTCAGCTGAACAGACTTGCAGGTATCCTTGTCTGCCTTTGAGCTGTTCAACCTGACAGAGCACTGTACCATAACTTTACATTCAGACCCGTTTTGTTCTTTACAGTAAGGAAATCCTGAATACAGCATGGATGGCATAGCTCGTTTGAATCAGCAAGCAAGCTATTAACGGGACACGTCTGGGTCAAATGTTCCATAAGTTTCAGCTGTTACTGTAACCTCTTTGTAAAACTGAAATGGAAAGAAATTATCTTTTCCTAAGGTTCCACATGAAGGATTTTTAAATAAATATATATTGTAATTGAATGAGAATCAGAGAAAAGAATGTTAAGCCCCTTAGATAAACTGCAAGACTCCTATTCTTGTCTGAGACTCTGAGTGACACTCTGCAGAGCTCAAAATGTTGATTCCTTTTCTATGGATGCTTTGGCTGCATGTGGCTTAATAAGTGTAAATCTGCACAGCAGAAAACTGTCTATTTTGTGTAACAGCCCTACCTATAATTTCCATGCAACTGAAGTCATGCTGAGCACACCTTTGGCCTGATCCAGCTCTCATGTTGTGGACATGATCCAGAAGTCAGCATAGCCAGGATTCATGGATGTGTGATCCTTCCTCTTAGCATAATGTTCCTCTTGGATTTTACCTTGAACTTTTACAGAAATTCTGTGAAATGGACCATTGGACTCAGGGAGATGACTTTTCTGTACTGCAGGGTAAAAAAAACTACAAGTTGTGCCTGTAGACAGGCTATTGAGCTCAGTTTCATGGTCAGAGAACCCCTGATATCAGAGTGCCATGGTTTATTTGCACAAAGCTTATGAGGGTGTTACCTGATAGGATCTGAGCAATGGGTGAATGAGGATGCATTACCAACATGCTTCTTTCATATATAATGACATTGTGTTTACCAGACTCCACCAAGAAGCTGCAGCAATCCCCACAGGCAGCCTAGTCAGGAGCTACAGCAACTCAAACAGATCCCACTGCAGTCCATAAAAGACGTTTGGACATTCAGGTGGAAAAGAATCTTAAGGGATTGCTTTGATGAAAGACCTCCGTAGGAAACACCAGAGCATGCAAAAGCACACCTACTTCTGTCTGAGGCTGTACTGAAACACCCCGAAAAATTAATCCTTATCAGTTAAACAGACAAAGAAGATTTGCTCAATTGCATCAAACCACTAAGTTGATATCCTTATACCCTTCGTGTTATACTCTTACTCTTTTCATTACTTTTTTTCTAATTCTTATCCAGATCTAAAATGCCCTGATTCTCTTTACTCTTATTCACTTTGGCACTTTGGATTCACTTTGGATATAAGTTCAGGCAAAGTGACTGACTGTACTTTAAGCCTAAATAAAGATAAAAATAAATAGCTCTAAAATGATTTGACTAATCCACCTATAATGTTAATTTGGACAAGTTTTCACAGATGCCTCACTGTAGAAAAATATAAAACCATTAAAATTTGTGATAGATTGAGGGAAAATGGTAATAATAATGGATGTTTGCATTCCTAAGTGGAATTCTGCAACAATAGGGTGTGAAAGATCTCTAAAAGTATTTTTCCAAGGGTGAGAAAAGTCAAAATGACAAAAAGGTAAGGTACAAGCCTAAAATAAGCATTTGGAAAATTGTGTAAAAAGGGAGCAATAAAAATATCATTGTTGCTTTTGATATGAGATATTACTAGTATACCAAGGAAAAATGGACATTTTCTGTACATGTTCTTAAAAAGGTTATTCTGTTTCCAAAACTCCCAGGAAGTGTGAGAATAAAAACCAGAAGGAGACGAAAATAGGAAATTGGTGGCAGTCATCAGAGACAACCAATATAAGGTGCGGGTGTTTTTTTTCCAGTAAAAAGGAAGTGCAACATTGAATTTTACTTGAACATTAGTTACAGGTATAACTATCAAGTCTCTCTCTCATAAAAATTCATTATGAAGAGGCAGACTTGAGTCAATTGAATCACAAGCGAAAGATAAAACTCAAGATGAAAAAGAGACAGCTAAGGATCTCTCTTTAATTGATTTGGAATAAATGTGTCTTTTTTTTAACTTTTCTGTCTTACTGTAATGGCCTAAGAAAGAACTGAAAATGGCATCACATTTCTGCACTGCTTCCACATTTCTGCAGGATGTTATTTCTGCTTTCTGAATTTTAGATGCTAAAGCTCATATACTCTTTTTGGGTTGAAAATTGATAAGAGAATGGTATATTTTAAATAGCAACCAAGGAAATGTTTGCAATGAATGGAACACATTCAAGTAGACTAGGTATTATGCAAACCAGCAGAAGAAGAAGGCTGGTGACATTTGAATTGTCTATGATAATGTTTTTTAGATTGAAGACAAGTGACAGGTATAGAAAAGCATGTAATCCCAGATAACTTGTCAACTAGAGTGAAGTCACAAACTGTAAAGTGAAAAAGGAAAAGAAAATAGAATAGAGTAAAAGTTGATGGTATTGAGAGAGGGAAAGAAGAACTTCAGTAAATAAAATCCTAAATGAACAGGGCACATAAAAATCAGTAGCCAGATCAAAATCAAGTATTTACTTGATTCTACATTTTTATTTGAAGTTTACAAGACAAGAACTCCAGCAGCCAGTTTTTAGAGAGGAATGCGATGTCAAAGATACCTCGCAAAGGTAAAAGAAAGAAAATAGCCAGTGTAACACAGCATAATTATAATTCCAAGATACAAATTATATAAGAATTACATTGCACTTACAACAACTAGTCAAAGAGCTCAGGAGAGGATAAACAGTGCTCTACTTGATTTACTTTTTAGCATTCAACAGACCATGTGGAAAAAGTAATAATAAGTTACCCTGTAATGCTGGCCACTAAGCTCTCAAATGTAATGTCTACCAAATGTCTACCGAAAAGAGAAAAAGGGAAAAAAAAAAAAAGAAAAAAAAGGCTACAATATCATTTAACTTAAAAAAAAAAAAGGTAACTACCTGAACATGACAAAGCTTTTTGAAAGGAAATTGAAGAGGACAGCTAAAAGACTAAATCCTTGCAGATAGCATGACAGACTGCCTAAAGATACTATATTAGGAGTTCAGAGAAACTGTATACCACTTCTCAAAAATGCTTTTAAAGGACAGAAAAAATAGCCAGCTTGGTGAAACAGCAGACTAAAGAAGGCCATTAAGAGTAAAAAAATACTCTTTAAAAAATGTCAAAATTGTGACCAAATTAGGATGAGAAAAAAGCATGAAGTCCAACACATAAAATGTTACAATATTGTAAAGAAGTATGAAAAAGGTTTTGAAGACTATTTGTTCATGACACAGAAATTAATGAGAACTTTTATCAAAAAAATCAGAAAAAAATGAAAGTCTGCCAGAGGATCAGTGAGGCTAACCACATATACAGACTGCTGAAAGAAGATAAGGTCACACTCCAAAAAAAAAAATTTATTTATATATATATATATATATACACACACACACACACACATATATATATGTATATATAAGTTTTGAGAAGAAGGAACTCAGAGTAATTCCTACAATACAGATATTTTGGGGATAGAAATGAGTCATTTAAACTGCCTGGAATGAAAGGATTAATAGGGTAAAATAACTACTAACAAATCAGCAGACCATATGAAATCCAAATATGAAATCGGAGAATTGTAACACTATCACTTAAATTAGCTTTGGTACCAAACAAAAGTGAATAGTAAAATCTGTGAAGAGACTGTGAAGAGCTGCAGATAGATGTCATGCAATTGAATGACTACAGTAAAATGGCACATGACATTCAGTGTCAACAAAGACAGGTAATATACATGATGGAAAAGAGTAACAACTCTCAATACACAAACAAGGGTCTCTAAAACTGATCTCTGTATTAGTCTGGACAGTTAAACGAAGATGTCAGCTCGTAATTCATCAAGACAGCAGCTAGAATAAGAAGGTATTTTGGAAAAGAATAGAGATTAAACCACGAAACATTACTTATTTAATCCATAGCTGCTGTGTCTAGACTTCTGTATTCAGATCTGCTCATGCCATGTTCAAAAGAATATAATAAAACTGAAAAGACAAAAAAGAGCAGCAAAGATGATCAAAGTTATGAAAAGGCTTTCATAAGAGAAGAGATTAAATAGACTAAGATTTTTCAGCTTGAAGAAGACACAACAAAGGGAAAATATGAAAAGATTTTTGAATCGTGATTGTCACTGAGAAGACTAATAGGAAACAATTATTTACTGTTTCTCCTAAAGCAAAAACTAGGCACTGCCAGTGAAATTATCAGGTGGCAGGTTTCAGTCAAAAGCAGTATGTTTGTACACACACCAGAGCTGTAGAGATTGTTCTGCAGAAAAAGCTAAGGGTCCAAAACACCGTTACACAAAGTCACTGAACAAAAATCCTCACAGGTTTGATGAAAAATGTATCTTTTTATTTTCTTTAATTCTTTTCTTTAGACCCTTAATTGAACAATTGCTGTAATTGTCCTGAAGTCTTTGTGTGAATGCTGGAGTAACAGGAAATTCCACAAGGTGACTCAGATGTGGCATTTGGGTGGATGATTGAATTACCTTCAGCTGCTGTAAGTGAAGGGCATGCATATAGTACAGTTGCCCTAGACTGCACAATGAGTCAGAGTCTGTTACACCATGTATAACTTCCATGTCTCAACCCTTTCTAGACAGGGCTGTTCTCATATGCTTTTAAACTCCTACAGATTAATATCTTATGTACCAAAGAAAATGTTTAAATCAGTGCGGTAGTTGCTGAATCAGTGCTTGCACTGCACCTTCCCAGCAAGTTTTATTACTCTTGCTTTCATATCCATTATTCTGAATGTCAGGGAGCTATTTTTAAGTAGTAGCTTAGTTCAGTTTAAAAAAAGATATTAAATTATCTGTACCAAAAAATTAAAATTTTTCCTTATTAAGAATTTAGTTTCATAAAATCAAATGCATATGTAGCTACCAGCATGACTGCTCTAGATGAACTACATTTTACAATCTACACAGGAATGGTGAGATAGAAAAAGAAAGATGATATCTGAATTATGAGAAGTCGCAGAAAGCATACAGTAAAAAATGTCATATGTCCAATAGAAAATTTACCTACCTCTTCAATATTTTTTTATATGTCCAATATTATTACTAAGTTACTGCTTTAAACTTAAAGTCCTTCCTTTTCAAAATCTCTTCCATTTTTTCCAGGAATAGAATAATCATAACATTGAATTCTTACCTTTGTCAGAGTGAAATTTTCTAATGCTAGTAAATAAAAAATGAATGAAGTTTCAAAAAAGTGAGGGATCTAAAGCCCAAATCAGAAAGAATATTAAGGGATTAAATTGGCCCATATTAGCCTTATTGATACAAGGCAAGGTATAGAGATATTAAAAGCTGTGTAAGAATGTAAATTGAAGAAATTTTTACAGTATTTTCAATATTAAACACTTTTGCTTTCCTGTTCTGCAAAAGAGGTAAACTTAGAATATTTTGTGAACTACAAATTTAGCTCTAAATAGCAAAGCATAAATTATTATATGGGCTCTTAATCTAAATTACATTTCCCATAATTTCTGAAATAGCAATCTGTAGTAATTTAAGACTGTCTAGTTAATATTTTCACAAGAAATCGCTATTTTTAAAGCAAAAATGGGGAGGGGGGATTTTTTTTTTTGTTTTTGTTTTTGTTTTTGTTTTTGTTTTATAAACTGCTTCTCTATTTTCTCATCCTTTGTAAAATTAAATATTGAAGAAACAAACCAAAGACATATTTTGTGTGGGTAAAAAAATAGCAAACTGAACCACCAGAAGAAAGCACTCAAATTTCCCAATGTAAAGGGGCTACCCTGAGAGAGAAAGAAAAATAATCCAGATAAGATGGTTACTCTGATATTTGTTTTTATGCTAACAAAGCTGAAAGAGTAAACACAAAAGCAGAAGACAGTCATAAGTATTTGAGTGATGTACAACACAGAAGATTTACTTTCTGAGACAGTTTTGAGAACATTTATGGAGTTAAAGAGTTGTTATTAGGGTTAATCTGTATATGAGAAGGTGTGTAACATATTCCTGACAACAGTGAACTGCATTTGCCAAAAATGCAGTTCAGTTTTTCTCTGTGTGAGCCTTGCAAGAAAGCAGACTATGTTCTCTATCAATGACACTGATGCTGAATAGCAACTTGTGAGACCAGATCTATATTGTGAAACATTGCTGGCAAAGATATGTCATCTAGAAGTGTGAAAAAATATGACAACCCTGTTCCTCACAGCTATTTGGCAGAAAACTCTGACACTCACGTAGTTATATGAATACATATCTAGTTTAGTTTTTCTCTTTCAGGGGCACAGTGCAGAAAGGTTAGAAGGAGACCTCTTTGTGCCAGCATGTGCGACACCTCCAGCAGCTGGCTCTGGTGATGGAGTTGAGAGGGGAGTGGCAGGTGTTCTCATCCAGATAAACCTCACTTTGTCATCATAGTGGCACAGCATACAGTGGGTGTGATAAAACAGGATAGACTTGAAGTATCTTAAACAAATATTTACTTAGATTTAATAGGATAGCTACTGTATGTTTATGAAATGCCAGTTGATTCTTAAATGTATTTGCTGGGGATTAACAGCTATTCCATTGCTATTTAATGAACATACAAGTACTGTCTTAGATGTTATAAGGAGCTTGGCTTAGCAAGTTCATGAATTACTTCCATTCACCAAATGATAAAAATTTACTGAGGATTAATATTATGTAAGGTGCAGATATTTTACACAGAGAATAATCCTTAAATTAATATATTTATTCACCCCTTGATAGTTAATTAACTTAAATCAAAATACTTCCAGCAGCCAGAAAAATAGGTTAATTTATTTTGATTTTAAGAAGTCCATATAATCCAAGACCGTGCCTTTCTTTTTTTTGTGAGTCATTTCAGTAAAGAATTTCAGCACATAGGGCTTTTTAAAAGGTTGATCTCAGATTCTAATTTTAAACCTCCAACACACTATACTCCATTGCTTCTGGCACTATCAATTTGGCCATAGGAATCCAAACCAGAAACCAAGTAGATAAATACTTAATAAATATATTATCTACTAAATAAATAGTAGATAAATACTTATACTAAAGCATAAAAAATAGTGCACCTTACACAGTCGCCTAATTTTGTGAGGGAAAAGAAGAGTTCCCATCTGCAAATACATGGAAGAAGGAATAATAGCCATGCAAACAGACATCAAATTTCTGCCATGGAAGAGAGATTCAAGACCTCTACAGCATGACTGATGAAATGGGAAAGATTTGCTAAATAAATTCATGATGATGTCTCCAGAATAAACTAGGGCTAGAACAATTATCACGTATAACACAAATAAGAAACACAGAAGCCCAAAACTAGTAATAAACAATAGTCAGTTTGCAAAAAGCTCATTCCCTCAAAACCTGAGAATAAATTCTTCTTTCATAGGTTTAGATGTATACAGTTATTTATATCAGTCATCTTTTACTGTCAGTAAAGAGGATGTGATTCATCTTAAACTCCTTAGAATTCTAAGGAGTCCTAATTAATTAACTACATAGAATTAGGACAACTAGCTCAGATGTAGGTGAGATGTAGGTGAGATAGTAGATGAAATGATAGGGACAAGGTTCCTGAGAACATGTGGCTGTTCTTTCCCTCAACAGGGTTGAAAGTGTAAAGGTTTGGAAACTCTCTTTTCGTGGTTTTTTTGGTTGTGTGTGTTTTTGTGGTTTTTTTTTTTTTTTTTTT
>VXBN01014832.1:104155-116874 GCA_013397395.1 Sinosuthora webbiana | reverse complement strand
TTTTTTTTTTTTTTTACTAACAAAACCTTCAGGCCTTTCCAGCTTGTTGTATTTACAGAGGACTAGATATCTAGAAGAAAACCCGTGTCTTAGTTTCAAATCTATTTTGAAAATGTAAAATTCAGTCTAACTGAAGATGCCACTAACTAGAATTTCCTGGATTTCATTAAGATTTTGAAAAGTACTTTTAGCTGTCTTGTACTTGTCATTCATTAATTTTTTCCCCAGTTTTCCAGAGCATTATGTTCAAACACCTAAAGGAAAAATATCATCTAAGTTTTGTGAAAACTTTTTTTTTTTTTTTTAATACAAAGGCTTATGCGAAAGAATCATATTACCTGACATTGGAATAAAAATACAAATTGATATTATGTAGATTTATAACAAAACAAAAAAAGAGCATACTGTGTTGATTCAATATGGACAAGGTGGTACACTTCTCTTGACCTTGATGAACTTCTGCAAAAGAGCAAGCACCTGTCTGATATAAAATATTTCCAGTTTAGAAATATTTGAATGTAGCTTGTCTCTAGGAAAATGACAAACTTTTATCACTTTTGGCAGAGATTTAAACTTAACAAAACATCACTACCTCTAATAATTTCTTACTTCCTAGGAAATCTGAATGTGTTTTGATTGCTTGTTTGGTTTTCTTTTCTCCTCTGCGTTACACGATCTGTTCCCACACTTAACTTCTAACTTAATTTTTTTTTCTTTTTCTTCCTCTAACTCTCACTCTGTCTTTCCAGCCTTCTGCACATCACAAAAAGATGTTTGATACGTTTACAATAAATCTGAGCTTCTACTGACATCTGAATCTATGTCTCTAAAGAATTTAAAGTAATCTTTAGGTTCTAAGTAGCAATGAAGTTCTCAGGCTTTAAATACTCGCTTATTTTGTGGCTTTAAATACTGGGTTATTTTTCCATGCTTATGAAAGTTACACATCTTCTGAAATCACTGTAAAATAATGGTGAATTAGTGATTGGGGTAAAATTTCTCAATAACAAAAGGAAGGTGAGTTCACACTAATCAATAACTATCCAGCCTGTGTTCGGGAGGCTCTTTTCTTCTGCCAAAATTTTAGCAACATATTTCTGCTATTCTCCATATAATAAGAAAAAAATGTGAATACACAGAAAATAAAACATATAAAATTAAAAATAAAAGAATGAAAATATGCATTAATAATAAAGAATGAATAAACAGACTCCAAATGTTACAAAAATACAGATTATTTGATGTTTTTGTATAAACAAAAGGTATCAATAAGATAAAGTCACAGTTTTGTATGTCAAAGGCTTAAATACCCTGTGGGATTTTATTGTCACAATTAATATTATGAAGAAAGAAAAATTTGAGAGAAGTTTTATTTTGGAAGTCCTAATTAGTTGACTTATTTGCTTATTGCAAACATGAATGACAAAAGATTCCTTTTTTTTTGATTTGTTTTGTTTGAGTTTTTTTTGTTGCTGTTGTTTTTTTGGTTTTTTTTCTGGTTTTTGGTTTGTTATTTTTTGTTGTTTTTTTGGGTTTTTTGGGGTTTTTTTTTGTGTGTTTGAGTTTTTTAAAATACTTTTTATGGTCCAGTTCAGAAAAGTGCCCTGGTAATTTATGTGCTCTGGTACTCCAGAGAAGCAAAAAAGCAGCCACAGAACACTGGCGAATTTAGCTGAGTTTAAAGCTTTCCTCACAGCAGTAGCTTCAGTGTTCAGTGTAGTCTTTTTTCTCCATTCTGCTTTTTTCTCCATTCTACTCCATGAACTTCCTCTCAAAAAGAAGTAATTTATGTGAAGTTTTTTTACAACAACAGAATACCAAAAGGATATGGGACAGAATCCTCGCTTCAAGTAAAATTAGCAATGTTGAAAAGAAATATGACTTGTTAAAACTAAACAGAGACATGAAATGCAGGAATATTCCATAAAGTGTAGGAAAACTTCACAGAGTGTAGGAATATTCATACTCAGCAGCACACACAGATCCCATATACACTTCCCAGAGCCATGAAGATTACAGATGTGCTGCAAAAGTATCTCCACAGGGTCAGAACCAGCACAGTTCTGTTTCTGCAGGGTTTTTTTATATTTGATTTGGACCTTGAAAGGTTGTTGGGTCTCTGTAGCTGCCCAGAGATCTTGTCAATGCGCAAACTAAACTCTACTTTTTATATAAGAACGTTATTCATTTGTTCAAATAAAAATTGGGTCAGATAGTGCTATACATTATTAAATAGATATTTAAAAACTTTATTTGCAAAGTACTGCTTTTCGATTATATACTCTATTTTAATCTGACAGCTTTTGCCTCAGAATTATTATTCTTTCCAAAACAACTTTTATGGTGAAAATTGAGTGCTTTGTGTAAACAGATTTGTGAATTGTTCTCATAGCTGCAGTTTTAAAACAAGCAAGCATAAAATGTTGCAAAGCATTAAATTTTCTATAATGTTAAGGTACAGATTTATATCGATTACAAAATTAAGTTTTCAGGGTTATCAGTTAATGATGTCTTATTTTTGTATTTATGAGTACGCATGTGGACATATATATAGACACACACACTACATATACATAGACAATATGAATAATATTTCATTACCGTTATTATTATTAATAATTATTAAAATATATAATAAAAGACCATGCATTTTTTGATAAGTAATTATATGAACATCCCCACTAATTTATATGAAACAATTAATGTATTAAAAAATTGGAGGAACAGGGTCCTAAATTTAAGAAATACCTATACTTGTCTTAAATAAATGGGTATCTGTGTCACAGTGTGACTTGGTTTTACTGGGCATATGCTCTTCTCCATTTAATGCTGCAGAGGGAAGCAGATGGAATTAAATATAGCTTGGCGTGCAGCACAGGGGCAGCCATGGAGCACTATTTTTTAGTACCACGCAGACATTACCAGCTCTATATACATTAGAGATGAAACACAAAAAAGGGCATGTCACCTTCAGGAAAGGGTACTAGTCAGGGAACATCTGTTATACATGCAGTGTTCCCTGTAGAAAGAACTGAAACATGATGAAATATGCATCAAAAGTTCCCTATGCACTGAGGTACATTAAGTCCCTTTCAAACCATATGAAGCCCACTTGGGGAAGGGAGGTTATTTGAGTGCAGCAGCTGGAATAGGAGAAAGCAGCAGCAGGGAATAGAAACCAGCTGTTCTGCCATTCTGGAGATCAGATTGGGCAGTAGGTGCACAGAGGCTGATACATGGCGTTGTGTATCACCAAAGTACAGAGGCTACACAAAGTTTCTCTAAGTTCCTTTAGTTAATCGTTCTGCGGCTCTGTCTCTGAGCCAGGACCATGTTAAATGCTGCATGTTATTGTTGGGAGGCACTACATAATCCACATTCCCTGCAATTCTCTATCACAGTGAGTTCTTCAAGATGAAGAAGATGTTCACAGAGAAGAGGCTGAGTAACCAATCAGAGAAAATATTCTCTTCCAATATGTTTTAATCAGGATTAGACAGTGCAATACATCCCCATATTTAAATTTGGCACCATAAAAAACAGGACTAGAGTGGATCCTCTGGCACTGGATAGTTTTAAATAAATCTAGATTATCACTGAAAAATGTGTATTTAACCTGTTTTAAAAATCTCCAGGAAAGGATATTCTTTAACTTAAAAGGGTATCCTGCTTCAATGCCTACACATCTTTAGAGTAAAGTTCTCTCTCAAATAGAACTGAAATACTTCTCCCAGAAAATTAAACAAAAAAGAAAACAAAAAGCAAGCACTATCCTATTTATAACAACTTTATATACATAAAGACTTTTATTATGCTTCATCCCAGTCTTTGCTCATTTAAACACACACAGATTATAAACAAACACTTTTTTCAAACTTCACCTACAGGCAATGTTTCACAAACCTCTATTTTCTGCTGTTATTATACCTCTTTTTTGATTTTGAATTCTTCCAGATCTATCTCTAAAATATGCCCACAAACTGTGTACTGTGGATGTATCACTAATTAGAGCATGCTGCAACTCTGGCCCAAATTAAATTAAACCATGTTTGTCCCTCTGGAAACCACGGCATAGGAGAAAAGTAGTATGTAAACAGAAAAAGGGGCATGAAAAGGATAGTCTCTATTAGTGAGCATAGACTTTAGGAGATTCTCTTTGTTCCAGAGAACAAAACACAATTACTACTATTCCAGCTAAAGCATTGTTGAATGGAATAATTAACTCCTGTCTCTTACTTAAGACACTTCTCTTTTGTCTTCCCCAGCTGGACATAGAACTATTGATAAATACAATCACTCAGATTTCAACTAATATGTATCAGCTTTATGGTAACTCCATCTGCAGAACATTGCTTCTTTTTGGCAAAACGACTGTGGCTGCAATATGCAATGGGATTTTGTTAAATCTTGTCCACTCTTGCTGTTTATCAGATCAGTATTTTCTTCTGAGAGATACATAATAAGAGGAGATACAATAATGACAGGAGATACGTAAATCATAAAATGATGATTTAAAATGAGGGAGAGAGAAGATGTATTTATTTTGTCTTTATATAACTGAATAAACACACATATCCTCATATATATATAAGTTTTTTTAAACTCTAATTCTGTCAAAGCTTAATTAAAAGAAACCTGTAAGTACACCATTCAAGGATGTTTTCAGACACAGAACAAGACTCAGGAACAGATTTTCTAGTCCTGTTACAATAGTTTCCTTCATATTAAGTATTCATCCAATATATGAATATATGCCCTAAAATATTCATTAACTAAAGTAAGCACAAGTAGAGAACATCCATTTATCACCCAGAGAAATGTATAAAGCCTGATACTATGAAAACTCTCTATTTTCTGATTTCCTTGTTTCAAAAGCTGTTGATCTTTCTATGCCCCCACTTTTCTTCCAATTTATAAAAAGAATCTGAAAAGAAGAAATGTTAGCTGAAGATAATGATTTTGACATAGAAGGACCTCATCTTACTGAGAACTACAAATACTTCTCTTGCTCTTCTGGTGGGAATAAAGTGAAAAGATAACTTATGGATTCTAAGCCTTCCAAGAACAAACCGCAGTACAATAACTGTGCTCAGCCCCAGGAAAGCCAGTGTCAAAACAGAAAGTACAGAAAGGATGTAATGAGATTTCCACTAGTGACAGAGGAGGGATATTCTGCTTTATTGCCTCTGTAGTAATGCAGAAAGAGATGAGCACCAACAGCTACAGCACCCAAATATTAGAATCTCAGATATGAGACTTATGGTAATAGACTTGTGATCTTGAAGTGCATGGAATGAATTAATTTTCCAAATAAGCTCACCAAATAAAACTCTTCTGAAATTTATGAATACCTTTATTGGTGCAGTCATGAACCTTTCAGATGTTAGTAAGGGCATATCTAAATTGATTCAATAGTGAAGCATCCAATGAAAACAAAACAGGTCAAAAATACATCTAATCTCCAACCACTGAAGTAATTTTTAATTATAAAGTAAGTAGAAATAATGTGGAGGAGAAATGAAATTACCTAAAAATGTAGCATGACACACCAAATGGTGCATAGGTGAAGTTGTGCTGAATGGCTGCAATCCCTTTGTGTCACAGCGACATGTTTGTGTGTACTGATGGAGAAAGCTCTTTCTGTATGTTTTGAAAGTCAGTTATAGCAATTTGCCCCCCTAATCTTTGGCTAAATACGTTAATTGTGGGATATGCTAAAATTTCACAGCTACCAGATGATATATAATGGTAATAATCTGCCAGGTGCTGAAACATGCACCTGATTAAAAACCCGGTTTGGCACAACACAGTGCCAGTAGAAATGGAGGATAATGGGCAATAACAGGCAGCAATAATAGGCTAAGGCAATCTGATGCAAACTGTATTCACTGTCACTTCAGCTGCCAGAATGTTTGCACCACTTTTCTATTTTGTATCAACAGAGGCAGAGAAGTCATCAGGCATTAAGTGAATCTATCCCTTCTCTGCTAGGATCCCACTTCACTTCGTTTTCTGACTTTTCTGTTCTTTTAGGACAAACATCTCCTTCCACAAACTTCTCCTTCCTTACCTGGATTAAGCTGCTTGAAAACCAAAGCTTGGAAAACCAAGCTACTTGTGAAAAGAGCACACTATGGTGAAGCTGTGCCTGGGAGCCCTCCCATCTCTAACGAGGAATCACCAAACTGGACTCTGCTTTGAAGCAGTCACACAGATTCAATCACAAATCTGGACTTGATATAAAAATAGCTGAAATCGTAAAGATGACCTTAATTGACTGACAGACTAGGAGATTGTCTGAAAATAGAACGTAAACCATGAGAGATATTCAACATAATACTCTGAGTGAACAAAGTTGGCAGATATGAGAGTTTTCTTTATTTTGTCTAAATCCATCATATAATTTGCTGTAGACATTATACAGCAAAAGATATGTCGTAGATTACTAGGTATTAACATGAGAAAAGCTGACAATCATCTGTACAGCAAAGGCAACTGACCTGTATTTTTCTCTCTAGTTCATTAACTTTGGTTAGAAGGCAGAATATAATTCTGATCTCTCAAGAACAGGGAACTATTGAAGATTTGCACAGTCTAGCTCAGCCCAGCTAGCAAAATCTATCAAAAGTCTTACCTAGATCATCTTTAAATGCTTGAGATCAAGACACTTAGAACATTTGAAATTTGCATTAGTTTCCTCTGACTAAAAGTGAAATATATAAATTTAAAAGTTTAATCCCAATCGAAGTTTCAATATCACCATTCACAAGGACTTATAAAGAGGATGAGACCAATAAAAATGCTGCTAATTCTCATACATTTAAAAGTACTGTTTCATTGAACAAAGTACTCACAGCAGAAAAAAAGGAAAGAAGTATATCAGTGGCTCCATTGTCATATTGAACTTGCTATACACACAAGAATAGTATTATCATCAAAGAATGGTATTATTCTTCATAAAACTCTGCACTTCTACCTACATTTTTATCCTTAGAGTCTCATTATTAGAATAAGGCCAAAATCAAATATCTCCAGCTTGTTGATAACAAATTTGATCAATCAGAAACAGTTACAGAATAGACAAGTTTTCTTTGACCTATGCTAGTCCTCACCCAGGATCATAAATGTGCTTGCATAAAACACAAAAAAAAAAAAAAAAGAGAGAGAGAGAAATATAGAAAAAATATATAGAAAAGAACAAACAGAATCAGAAAACCCGAGACTCAAATCTTATTTTGTGTGGGCTTCACCTAACAACTTTCAGAATTTACAGTTCTAGAAACAGATTCTACTGCTGAGACATATCAAGAAAAGGAAAGAGACTCTCAATACAATTAAGTCGCTCTTATAGCTTTCCTGGAAAATAATCCATCAGATGAAATTGAAAAAGGGATACTGTGTGCAAGTTAACAGCAAGTTAGCATCTTACCTGACCATGTTAGAAGTAAGCAAGTTAGAAAGGATGATAGTGCTTGGCATAAAGACTCTTAAGTGGTGTCAGAGCAAGAAGGGCAGTCTGACAGCTATTCTGAACACAGAGAGAATGTGATGTTCTGTCCAGGGGAAAATACCTATGGGAGGAAGCATTGCTGAACACAAGATTTCACAGGTTATGTCAGTTCCTGGAGACTCCCAGCCTCCATCAGTTTCTCAGAAGAGACCATCACCAGTTCTGCAAACTTTGAAAAGAAATATTTCTCCACAATCTTCTTTCCCCTATTATCTCATTAAGCTTGTGTATTCATAAAAGAACTCATCATCCCCAATGGCATGGAAAGCATTGGTGATGATGTCAGACAGCAGAAATGTACTTGATGAACTTTCTGCACTATCAGTCTAGACTGATTCTAACTCAGTTAAACAGAATGGATTTTAATTATCCAACAGACTCTAGAAAGTTTATGCCAAGAAAATTAATGGATAGTCCAGAAAAAATCTTGGTAAAAAAAAATTTTGTAATTTCTGCTCTTCTGCAGATGGATAATGCAGGATACTTGATTTCTAGGATCAGCCTTGTTTAGAAATGGAGACTACAAATGAACAACTTCCTACAGACATGTTATGTGAACATGTTCAGTGGGAAAACACAAGGGGTAACAAACAGTGTTCACTGAGAGTCTCTAGAACTGATATAATTTTTTATTCCTAAGGCTTACATGCAGAACTGCATCAGCTGTGATGCAAATGTATTTTTGCTGTGATGAAGAAAGAGCTATTATATTTTCAAATTACACTTAGTATCACTGTTTCCATGCAGATACATTAAATTCCTTTTATACTAGTAACAATACCCTAGACTAAAATGGTGCTGTTTTGCAGAGAAGCCTGAGGAGCAGCCTTAGTCCTAGAGGAGACCCTGACAGCTATGCTGAAGAGTTTCATTTTACCCTTCCTCCAAGCAGTTGCCTCTGTTTTTTTCTTTATTCTCAGGACCCACATTATTGTTAATCAGGAAACAGCATACACAGAAATGGATCTTCTATGGGATGCAGGTGTGAATGGCAAGAAACTGTGTTGAAAGAAAGATGCAATGCACAGTGATAAAGCAAAAATTCAACAAAGCAACTGAATTTGGAGATATTTAATCCCTTGCAGTTTTTTTGACAAAGACATGAAAGTGTAGATTTACACTAAAACAAGAAAACACAGACAGAAAAAAACCAAACCGAAACAACAGAACAAAAGAAAAAGAAACTAAAGATTCCTGGGAAAATCTAACAAAGACAATAATTTATGAGTAACTGCAGAAAAGCCCACAACTCGGTATTTTTTACTGATTATAAAGTAAGCATATGCAGGATTCACTAAGACACATGTAAAATTAACATCTTGCTGTTTTACTGCTCCCTTGTAGATATTATTGTTTATCTTTTATGGGTTATGATATAATTTTCAGCTTTGGATACCTTTTAAAGACATACAGATTATTGCTGTTATTCTTAAACCATGCTTAAAACAAACAAAACAACTACTCTGTTGCTTAAATACAAAAAGTGAATATTACATGCTAAAGCTTCAAGTGAAATAAATAGGTAATCTGACAAATGTGTTTGAAACTATTAAGTCTTGTAAGACTTCTAAGTAGGGTGATCTCAAACTGTCCAAACTAGTGATAGGGTTTAAAGTATCAGCAACAGAAGTGGAAAAAAAGACAGGTAAACAAAACAAATTTATCCAAAACCATTCTATTAAGAGAGTAGCAGGCATATGGAATGAGCTAGTTAGTAAGACAGTTGATTAAGATAGCATAAGTAAGCTTAAGAGACAGCTAGATATTCTTATGCAGAAAGTGGCTTGGATATCAAAGCAAGAGAGCATAAAGCTGAGATAACTAAAGTGGGACGTGCTTATTGTAACACAAGACTTACTATCATGATAATTTTTTACAGTTTGGGGTTTTTTTCTACTTTCCTTGCATTAAGGCCATTCCATAAGCATTTCATTAATTATGAAATAAATTACATCTAATTTGCATTGTCTTTTTTATTTGTGAAAATGTTTAAAATCACTACCAGACAAAACTTGCTATCTGGATATATTTTCCTTGAGATCAAGTGTTTCAGTTGTAAACATACAGGCTCTATCATTAACTGTTCTATTTTTTTAATGAAAATCACAAAGTAAGCTTGATTGCTTCCTATCTCATGGTGCAATCAGAAAACATCTTGTCTTCAAAAATTTTTTTGTAAAATTTGCTACTTCTCTGTTACTGAGTGAAGCACAATTGCTGTAGTGCTTCCAAAACACTTTTTATCTCATTATGGCCTTTTAATTTGCAACTATCTGGGCTAGAGTTGATCAAAACTGTAGTCAAATTACTGGTGCAACTAGAATTCCTATTACTGCCATGGGCAGAATTGGATTTATGACAATAGTGTTTGGAATTACGTGAAGAATATATCAAAGTTCAGCTTAACTCACTTTTTATTTAGGATTCTCACGTCAAGATCCTGAGTTCACAATTTTTCAATAAGTTCGTAAGATTTAATTATTAGTGTTATTCTAATAGCAGAAGCTAACGTATTTTAAATATATTTAAAAAAACCAATAATCAAGCCTAGAACTTGACTACAGAATAGTGAATTCCCATCCCTGCATACAACTAGAATGATGAAAGAACCACAACTTGTGATATTGCTTCAGGCATTGCTGGAGACAGTTGTTTCTAGCAAGCTTTCCATCTCCTTTTCCCAGAAAACAATTTTTCTCTAAAGAAAAATTAAATTCTTTTTCTATCCTAATCACATATATCATATTTCTTACCCTCCTTCAACTTGGCTTCTGACTAGAGAAAGCAATTTTATTTATGTTCTTTCAAAAGAGAAATATTACTTTGGGCTAAGAACCCAAATCATACTAAGCTCAATGACAAGTAACCATTGATTTCATTGGGAACGCCACATAGCACCACATTTGTTACTACAATGGCCTGAAATCCCATAAGGTGCTCGATAGAGGTTCTGTTTTCATAATATGACAATAATTTTATTATAGCACACTAGAGATGGAAGGGTTCATTCAAGTAAATAAATTTATACCATTACTATTTGCAATTATATTTGGGGGGAACAAAAAAAAAGAAAAAAAAAAAGAAAAAAAAAAACAACTTTGTCTGTCTATCCCCATTATTTTATTTTCCTCAGTAAAGAAATTCACATAAACAGCCACTGCTTTAGTTCAGTGGCTGACAATACTTAACGCCCACAATTCAATATGTGTTTAATAAGAACATGAGGAATTCATCTGAGGAATTGGAATAAGTTTTCTTGATGAATAGGGCAGCTCACCTAGGTGTAATGACAAACGTAAACCTTCATACAGCTCTTTGCATTATAATGAAAATAAGCAGTGGGAATAGTTGGCTTAATGAGTTTACTAGATCGCATATATTTTGACCAGAATCGGGTTTGTTGCTGCTGAACAAACTACAGTATCATGAACACTGGCCATACAGTCCTTTTCTAAGAAAACACACATTTTTATTCTGAGAGCTAAATAGTTTCCTAGTGAAACCTTAAAAATTTTAAAGCTCTTTTGTGGTATACTTGATAGATGGCAATCCTAAATTTTTGTCTTTGTGTCACACAAAACTGGGAGAATAAGACACATGCTCAAATAGCTTCTTTGAAAAAAAAAAAAATTCCTGCACTGCATCTTTATACAGATCAATGTCCAATTATACGCAGAGAGTTGCTGTGGCAAAAGGTCAGGAAAAAATAATCTTTCTGGCATTTATTACTTGGAAAATAAGGTCACATATGAGGTCAACATCCAAATGTATACAGAATAAATTATACTGCAGCATTCTAAATATTCTGCATGAAAAAATTATACTGCAATCTCAATATAATCAGAAAAATGAAGTTGAACATGTATTTTCTGATGACTGTACTACAAATCAGACTAAGCTAAGAGGCAAAAAACCAGGTCCAACTAATCAACAACTAATAAAAAGCTTATCATATATTTCTGCTTAATTAGAAATATAACTTCTTATTAAAGCTGACTGATTTAATAATTTCCTAACTATCTTTAACACTGAAACAACCCCCCACAACTAAGTAAGATAGGAAACATACAAAACATTTAAAAATTATTCAGTGATGCACTTCTTTATTGATTAGAGTGTAGAAGCAAAACTTAAAAGCAGAGAATGCTGTAGTGCTTTGTCTGTCTGATTCTCTAAAAAAAAAAAGTGTATCTTTTGAAACAAAAGACCTTCTAATTAGATAAAACACATCTGGAAAAAAATGAACTGGACAGAATTTGAGGAAATAAATATGCTTGTGTTGTCAGAATGAATGTTAGCAAAGAACATTGTCATTGTCCTGATCTAAGTCATCTTAGTCATCTAACATCTAAGTGTTTCACAGACACTCGTAATCTTTGCTACCTTCACGGGATGTGAATAAAAGTATATTGAAAATAAGATTGTATTAGTATTTGACACTTCTTACACTACTCTTAATTGTGAAATCAACATTACAAACAGGAAAATGCATCCATGAAATGAAAATATCTTCTGATTCATTTTTACTCTTGTCTTTTATGTGGAACATTTTCTTTTCCTCTTCTCCAAACTACATGAGGAATGTAAATGACTGGTGTTCTTTCATCTGTTGCAGCCACGTCTAGTTTGAATTTCCAAATCACGCTTTGACAGAAGGATTGTATATAATATATCACAGGCAATGCCAGTGGAATTAGAGTATATTCTAATCATTTCCAAAAGTACTGATTTTTTTTTTGATTTTTTTTTTAATTTTTATTTTAATCTGCTTTGGACACCTGTGGTTTCATTTCATGTTCATTCAGAAAGATACTGTGTTCTTTGCTCTGGGCTAGAGACAAGATTTACTGTTTTCTCTGATAATATTATCAGTGGGCTATTCCTCCCTGATAACCCACAGCTGCAATACTAATAGGTTGGTAATGACGTTTTAAACTTTACGCTTTTGTAGGCATTGTAGGCTTCACTCACCTTGTTCAAGTGGCTGGCTTTTAGTTGAAGTAGTTTTCATCTTGAGTGCCTCCCTAACAGACATGTCACAGCAGGAGCCTTTGTTAGTGTCTTGGTCACTGTCAGCCTGATCACTGTCCCCATGCCCGCTGTCCCTCAAGCTGGCTCTTTCTGGATCCTTGAACGTGGAGCTACTGAAATACATATTAAAAAAAAAAAAGAAAAAAAAAAAAAAAAAAAAAAAAAAAAAAAAAAAAAA